>CM050164.1:127636641-127814141 GCA_027410445.1 Discoglossus pictus
CCACTCTGAAATATATGCCGCTTAAATATGTTAGTCTGTCTCTGAAGTTATAAATGTCTGTCTAGGCCCAACAAGGTATGTGGCAAGCAGGCTGACCCAAGTTGTTAGTGCATTGTCATAGTTGTTGTTTAGTCGTTCGGTCGTGTCTGACTCCCTGTGGCCCTATGGACCGCAGCATGCCAGGCACATCTTTTGTATGGTTGTGCATTTCCATAATTATACTTTAGTGATTTCATACTTTATTAATCTTATTATAATAGATTTTTATTGATGATCAATTTGATTGCAACATTATTATCAAATAAATTAATCACAACTAGAACTGTGTGCAGTGGCATATATATATATATATATATATATATATATATATATATATATATAAATGTTAGCCTATATACACAACAGCTACTAAGAAGACTCTCCATTTGGCACAAGGGAGTGACCTTGTGCCATTAGGAGTCTTCATGACAATGTGTTCATGATACCTCACTTCTCTAAATGTCGATCAAGCTGAGCGTATAAGATATACGTGTTAGTGTGTGTTTCCATACTAAGACCAAAGAAATTTACACCAGGAGATCCTGCGCTGTCTCTCCCCTTCCCTCTTATTTTTTGTGCTTTGCCATAAGGTTATCTTGGCAAGTTGATAGTTTCTTCACGAATGGACCAATATTCCAATTTGTCTGACCTTTCTGCTATGACCTGCCCATCTTGGGGGACCCTACATGGTATAGCTCACAGCTTCATCGAAGTACACAAAATCTTTCACCACGACAAGGTAGCGATCCAGAAGGGGATTGTCATAGTAATATGTCTATAATCACATAAATGTTCTCTCTTTTCATATTCTGCATCCAATAAATAAGAAAACAAAGTGAAATTTAATAAAAAGGGAGTTTGGGGCGAGAATGCCCAGAATAATTAAAGATCTGGATTTAGTTCTATCTCATGCACACACAATTTCATTTGTCTCTCTCGTTTCTTCCTTAAAACCTGCTCTCACCCTCCTGGAGACAAGAAAACAAAGTGAAATTGGCTTTCGCTGTGGTTCATGGCTGGGTGTGATAGAGCGTATCAAATAGGTACAGATCAGCCCAGTTTATTCTTCCTTCCCTACTAGGCAGCCAAGGAAAGCCCAAAAGGCACACATAGCCTGCATCACATGTTTAACCATTGCAAGTGAGAATCATTCTGTAACAGTGGAGAGAGAGAACAGAGAGGCAGGATGCTATAGCAGCGTGCGCACCGCGCTCCTCACCAGCTCACAATTCCTCCTGTGTATAACTGTCTCAACAACTGCCTGTGTAACCAGTGGTATAGCCTTCCTGGTATCCCACTGCTTCTGCTGATTGCTAGTACATTTGCTACGCATGCTTAAAGATTTTAAAGATGCAGCTCTGTTTATTCATACTGCGGAAGGAGAAAATAATAATTACACGTTATCTGCACTCATATCAAGTGAAAACATAACCTGTATTAACATATAAAAATAATTTGGTTGCTGAATGTTTTAAAGGGACTCTATCACAGCAAAATCAAGTTATTCACAAAGAGCCAAAAAAAAAAACTAGCTATACATTGTATTAGCCATTTTTTAAGTAAGTACTGATATATTCAGCTTTGACTGTGCTGCTTTAGTATGCAAATGTGCAGCTTCAAAATTCACATTAGCTATTTTGATTCACTACTTAGTGACATGGAGTCTCATTCAATTTGGAGCCCGCATCTCATGGTATACAGCCCGTATGTCTGCGGGCTTGATCTCAAAACCGTAAACCATGCACTCGTAAGTAGCATTTCAGGGTGGGGACATGATCGATTTTGCAAGGCCATAACTACCCATTTAGAAACAGCCAATAGAATATGAGACCGTCATCATTAGGTCAGTAAAACACAGAGGTTATATGTCAATCAATTAGCGTTTGGAGGTCCAATATGCGATTGGATTCAAAACCACAAAACAAAAACCAAGACAAATGAATGCCAATACTATTCTAGTCCATGTGGGTGGCCTGATATTTATTAATTCATTGATTCCCAAGATCGATAAAACCCAGAAATGAAACATAAAATAAAATTATTTTATTGCTGATTTGTGAGCTTGAGACTGTTGTGCAATTATTTCTAATGTCTTTCATCTCTTCCCCCGTCATTTACAGTATTTATTTTTTATTTGCATTTACAGTGCTACAGATATGTCTTTAACCCCTTTGCGGGTCCTCTCTCGTACTCATAGGATTTTCTTCTACATTTGCCGTTTACAGATGTGAAAACATTTGCGGTCTTGAGGGATTTTAGCAATTGAATATCGATTTGCGATTTTAGCAATTGTAACTCTAGCAGACGTGAAAGATCAAAGGCTTAGATGGGGTATAAGTTCCGGTTTTAACAACCGCAAGTATTTCAAGCCCGTAACACATAAGCCATTTACGGCTTGCAAAAAAACGCCAATTGAATAGCAAATTAACTTACTGCCTCCATTACGGGCTACTGTAACTTACAATTGCTCAATTGAATGAGGCTCATGGTCTGCTTGTTTGTTTCTCTGGTGGAAAAAAAAGCAATGTGTCCCAATGTTACCATGCAGTTAGAAATCCTCCCACCCTTCTCTAACACTCAGCTTCTTAATGCCAATTTGTAGCTCAAACAATGTTTAATAAAATAAAAAAAAAATTACTGTAAAAATGCAGCTATTAGAATATATAGCCAGATTTAATTACAGTATTTCTAAGATTATACAAAGTTGTTGTTGGGGGGATTTTGTCTAACAAACCCTTCATAGCATCCTTCTTTGTCACTTCCTCTACTCTGGATGGTGTACTTGGTACTGTGTCCTTGGTCCTCTTCTTATTCTCTGTATACCAGCTCACTTGGGTTACTCATCACTTGGCTATCAGTATAACCTTTACACTGACAATACACAAATCTACATCTCCCCTGAGCTCCCTACTTGTGACACCATCTGCCTCACTAATGTCACATCTCCACCTGAAACAGCACTGCAGCTGATGTCCATCCACATATGTCCTTAAATATAACCGTTACTCAGCCATTCACCTTAACCTGATGTAATAAGGGTTTTAGCATAAGTTTAGCAGATTTTTCCAATGAAATCCAGGGACATTGTTTGGCTGTGAATAGGTAAAGGCAAATGCTTTTGGAACCTATACATATAGCTACTCAATTTAACCCCTTCTCGATTGCTACCTTGTTGTGGTGAAGGGGCTTGTTTACCTCAATGAAGCTGTGAGCTATACCATGTAGGGTCACCCAAGATGGCCATATTATAGCAGAAATTTCAGACAAATCGCGGTCCACTCGAGAAGGAACTGGTAACCCACTCCTATATCCTTGCCAATAAAACCTTATAAATAAGCACCAGACAAAAGTTAATTGGGATTCTCAAACACTACTAGCATTCCTCACAATATTCTGGTTATTGAAATAATTTCACACATAGAGATTTTGTTTCTATATTGAAAATCTTAAGCAACATCAGCACAATATAAATATTTATTATATTACTCATACCCAAGGCCTCACATGTCAGTCATGCCATTTTGCTTTCGGTATTGACCATTCACATTGGGCCTCATTTAATTGTGATTTGGACAATTGAATAGGACTCTAAATAAGCATATTTTTTTAAAGAGGTTTTTAGTTAGCGAAAACCTTGCTTTTAGATAGATGTTTACTAACTAAAAACTTCTTTAAAAAAATGGTATGTGCTTATTTAGAGCGCTATTCAATTGAATGAGGGCCATATTAGGGAAAGACTGGAGTTCAGCAACATGAGAGACTTATCTTGCTTTAAACCTGCCTTGCAATGGTGACTTTGTGTGCCAGTCTGGATATTAGTGAGTATATGTTACTAGGAAATTGCTTGTCAAAAATTATGGGAATAAAATTATGGCCCCTCTGTGCCCCTTCGGCACTCATTGCGAGCGCTGCGCTGAGCACCTTTGAAATTTCTGCAGCGCTCATTGTGAGCCCCCCCCCCCCCCGTGTCTTTTAGGGGCTTCAGTATGACTGTTACTACCTTGGGTTAAGAGTTAGTGCCTTGGGTTAAGTGTTACTGCCTTAGATTAAGCGTTACTGTCTTCTTTAAGTGTTACTTGTTTGAGGTTGTTTTTATGTCTTTCGTCCAATCTTTACGTCCTTTGGCCTCGTTTTCGTTGTGTTTACATTTTTTCTGACGTTTTTTTTCTCGCTTGGTGGATTTTCTTCTTGAAAACAAAACGCTAAATATGCCTCAAATTAACTTGAAACCCTACTCACATGCTCCCTGTCTCTCCTCCTGGGCTATATGTGAGTGCGTAAGTTAAGTTAAAGGCATATTTGTTGATTTTAGCAGGTCTTTCGAGTTCCTTGATTCGGCCGTTAAAGTCGTAATTTTCCGAGGCCCACAGTCCATCTACGTCCTTCGGTTCCTAAGTCCTACGGGCTGTAATTGTGTATACTGCGCTAAGCCCTACTGCCCTTCTGCGCTCATTGCAACCTAAGCCCCGCGAGGCTCGTAGTGCAATGAGCGCGCTTTGCGAGGCTCGCAGTTGCGGCCCTTACGGCTCATCTCACTTTGTGAGTCTCGCAAAGCGTTACAAACATTGTAAGCGTTCCACAACTATTATAGTGTAATGCTATCTTTCTCATTTGCTATTGCGATGTACCCAAGCCAGGTGCTTCAGAGCACCACTGAGTTGATGGAGAAACTTCTTGTGAACCTTGGCAGAAAAAACACAGGATAATTCCTTCCAGCCCCCAGTTACACATCTGTAGAATAGAAATGAATGAGACCTATACCTAAAGACTACAGCGTACAGTATTTGGAGCATTAGTGTGGCTCTTTAATAAAAACGCCTGTGCCAAATCTAAGATGTGTGAGTGAACACTATTCCTCTAACATCATGTATTCATAAATATTTTACAGGAATGGTTTCTCACTGACTTTGCCAGTTTCTCAACAATTTTAGAAATATTTTAGAAACATTGACATGCAGCTATCGGCACCAGTAAATTATGATTTCACTGATCTTTTAAACGACCAAAAACTTACTATCATGCATAAAAAAGAAAATGTTTTATGCATTACATGTTCTTTTTTTTGCATGGAAACAATAATATTAGTTTAAGAAAATGAACAATAAAGAGATTGAATATGACTTGTGTGTGCTGCCTTTATTTTTCACGTGAATTAAGTACTAATGGGGGCCTCATAATTCTGTTTTCTTATCCAATTGCATTCAAGAAGACTATTGTTGCAGTCCAGACTCACTGTTCCAGTTTCCTGCAATCTGTTAGGAGAAAGGAGTAGGAAACAAACAAGCAATTTGTCTCTCACTTTAATGAATTTTTTTACACTACAGACAACATATTTTTCAAAAAAAAATAACATATACATTTTAAAATATGATTTTCTTTAATGCATGATTGCAATTTTTAGACTACAGTGGCCCTTTAAGGCTCTATTGCCAGAGACCTTACACTACTACTACTTAGACGTACTAAGACAATAGGATGATGCCCCAGCTTCACACACTATTCATCTTGCTTAGACCTAATTATCTTTAGTCGACACTCATTTATTGGCGCAGTTATGATGGATTCCATTAGTCAATTTTTCATTCAGTCTAAGAAGTAGACTGTAGGTAATAACTACCTGCCACAGTGATCCATACAGTGCATGACTGAACTAGTTACAGACTGAATGCTCAAAATACACTAGTTTCCTTTCTGTAATTACAACTTACTGTGCACACTTGCTGCTTCTCAATATATAGAGGTACCTTATTTAGGAACATACTGTTTATACAGAATAACTGTGGTTTTGGCCTTTTTTACATGGAGTTATATGACTATCGTAATGATCTAACAAGAGCAGCTTGTTGTTTTAATTATGAGTTGATAATTTAAAAAAAGCTCCAATTTAATGATGTATAATAGCAACATTGAATATTACATTTACTTAGATTTTTAGCCTCCAGTTCAGTTGATTTCCTCCGCCCTTGTAATAGCATGACCCGGCAAGACCCCAAGTCCCTGACCCCCAAAAAAGACACAACACAACTGTTGTAGGTACAACTGGCCGCAGCGAGTTTTATTATTATGATATGCAAACGGCATATGTAAATTCACTACAACAAGGGAGGAGCCCAGGGCTTGGCAGTAACCCCATCCCTTGAGCCCACGCTCAAGAGGTCAACCTCTGTGCCGTCGTCACACCTTCTCAGGGGTAGAGACGGCCTCTTCTCACCATTGGCCCGGGCAACTCCCCCACCAGCCACAGCGACTCCGGACGAATCCTCTACGGAGCCCCCCCCCCCATCGCTAAGGCCCGCTGTACCCCTTCCTTAAACTTCAACATAAGCAACTCCAAGCCTATTTCCGTTAGATGTACTCCATCTTCCAAGAAAAATGCATCCGCATTAGATTCCTCCAGTTCGTGATGGCGCAGAGATATCCATCCCATCTTTCTAATGAAGCTCAACATCAGCTTGTTCACCTTCTGCCTGGCCCTGTCCAGGCTACCTGTGCCCCTTGCGTTTCTCCACGCCCTCCTTTTTACCATCTCCGACCATATAACGATTATTCCTGGGAACCTCTCTCTCCAGCCACTGATGTTGCGCTTCATATCCCTCACCAGCCTTTTGATAGGGATGTATCCCAAGTCATTTTCTCCCACATGGAATAACACAATTTCTGGCCGACCAAAGCGCTGGGTGTACGAGTCCATCAACCCACTAGCTTGCCTCCACCCCATTCCTCTCGTACCAAACCAGCGCACTGCTCCGCGCCCATTAGGTATACTCAACTACAGACCATCCTTCAAGTTCATGGCAAAACGCTCCTCCCAGTATATGTAGGAGTGCCCGATCACCCAGAGTTGATTCCGAGAGTCTGCAATGGCATGTCAAACTTAGTAAGCAACTGAAGCCGGTCGAATGTATAACTTGAAACGGCTCGATTGCCACCTTCCAATCCTCTTAAGCACCTCATCCGGAAGACCCAAGCCCGCTGCTTCCGTTGCCGCCCCTATGCAGAATGAGTGAGTTCCAAATTCAGCCTCAGGTTGCTCAAACAACTTTTGAAAACCTTAGAGAATTGGAAGCGCGACAAGGCGAGCCCGTCCAAGTGTATTAATAACGGCCCAGGCAAACCCGGCCGCCGCTGCAACAGTCAGTTCATACAGTCCACTAGGCAACAGTCCAGTCCTACCCGTCTCAGCATGATCTCTTTGCCATGACCCGCCTGGTCTGTCTTGGACCTCCTTAACCATAACACTACCCTGTCACCTTCCACCCATACGTCCTCCACTTGCATGCCTCCCGGGCCGTGCTTGCTAGCCGCAACCAGTTTGCCTAACCTGAATGCTCCAAAGAAGGCTAGCGAAAAAGCTGTACGGAACAGCAGTGCCCCGTAGGCCATGTGGCAAACCTCCTCCAGTGTCACAGAGATACGCAACAACAGCAAAAATGTGACAGGGCGCCGCTTGTCCTTACTCGACTGACCCCTTGTCAGTCCCTTCAGGACCCTTCTTACCAGAAACTCCTTAGTCAAGTCCTTCTGCCCAGCTAGCTTGAACATAAAAGCTAACGCAGTTACTTGACTGGACACTGATGCCGCCGACATACCGGCATCCCTACATTGCAGTATGAACCACAGCAGTATGCTTAACCTCTGATCATAAGACTCCTCACCGCCTGCCGCCGCCACCAAGTCGGCCCACTTAAACCACACTTTCCTGTATGCCGACCAATGAATTTCTGATCAGCGACACTACCTCTCTGCTCCGAGCTCCCATAGCGTGAGCGGGAACTGCTCCCCCGTCGCTGCTGCTTGGGGTGCCAGCTGTCTGTAACTCCCCCACTGAAAACGAGACAGTGCGTCAGCTATACTGTTATCTATGCCCGGAACATGCTTAGCTCTAAAACATATGTTCAAACGTAGGCAGGCCAGAACTAAGTGTCGAACCAACCTGATGACCGGTATTGATGATGACGTGATGTTGTTCACCGCGTGGACCACTGCCATGTTGTCCGAGAAAAAGATAACATGCCTATCCTTCAGGCCTTTTCTCCACATACATACTGCGACAATGATTGGAAATAGTTCCAGGAAGGCTAGATTCTTGGTTAGGCCCGCCTCAATCCATTTTTCGGGCCATGCTGCTGCACACCATTTGTCACGGAAATATGCACCGAATCCGTGAGCCCCCGACGCGTCGGTAAACAAGGCCAGCTGGATGTTAGACTGACTACATGTGCGGATCAATGCTCTACCATTGAATGATTCCAGGAATGCCACCCAAACTGCCACGTCCTCTCTTATAGATGCCGTTATCCTAGCGAAGTGGTGTGGCTGCTTGATACCAACCATAGCTAACGTGAATAATTGGGAATAATTCTACATGCGAACGCGAGCTTCCCAAGAAAAGACACCCTCCTCGCACCTGCAAGCACCGCCAACTCGCCTCTTAAATCGATTACTTTTTCCAGTGGTAAACTGCACTCCATCGTCAGAGAATTTATCAAGATGACCAAGAAGCTAAGGCAGGTGGTTGGACCCTCAGTCTTCTGGTCTGCCAACGGAACCCCAAAGGAATGCACACACACTTCTTGTCCCCTTGGACCCACGAACAAGAAGTCGTCCAAATAATGCACCTTGCTATCATATCCTGATTCCTGGACCGATACCCACTGCAGGAAACTGCTGAAAGTCTCAAAGTAAGCGCACGACACAGAACAGCCCATGGTAAGGCATAGGTCCACGAAGTAGCTGTTCCCTAAACTACAGCCTAACAGCCAGTGACTGGACGGGTGAACTAGTAGCAAACGAAACGCTGACAGAGCCCCAACGCCCGCCCTTCGAACTATCTCGTTTGCCGAGTCAAACGACGCGTATGAAACTGACGACAGATTCTTGACGATACCATCGTTGACTGATTGACCGTTCGGGTATGATAGGTGATGTATTAGCCTAAACTTTCAATGTTCTTTCTTCGGCACCACACCCAAAGGGGATATCCGTAAACAAGGTATAGGTGGTTGTGCAAACGGGCCTGCCATCCTGCCCAACTTAACTTCTTTTCCAATTTTTTCTTCTGCTACACCAGGAAACTCGGCCACTGATTTTAGGTTCGCGGGCTGTGGTCTTAGGAATCTTCCTGAAGCCTTTTCGCTCTGGCTCGCCCAACACCGGCCCACTGTCTTGGGTATCCATGACAATATTTCGATAAATTCCCTCTTCCAAATCCGCTCCTTTACTTCTACCGGCAGACGAGCACCTAAGCTATCCAAGCTGCATAACACCGTCGACCTGACTGAGCTGTCGGATATCTTGACTCACCACTCCCGCTTCCCGCTAGCCCAACTCCAGGTTGAGGTGTCGGAGCCCTGGTGGCACTCCTTTTAATGTTACCCCTCTGGTTCCTATGAACCCTAGACTCGCTCTGAGGTGGCCGCATGGATAAAGAACCGCTGCTAGAACGCCGTGGGGATTCGTTCTGAGGGTTGCTGGCTGGCCTAGAGCCACTGCCAGCAGCATGGCTGCTTCTGGAACTCCTTAACTCCTCACTACGCTGGTTCTGAGGCCTAGAAAGCCCCCGCGTGACTCTGTGGGGAGGAATGCCGCTCCTAATGCCCTTGGGGGAAACAGCCACCACAGACTGTTCCCCCGCAGATAAAGGGGGTTCTTCTCCCTCAATAGAGTCCGCCGCAGGTGCTGCAGCAGCCTGTCCACAGCCCAGATGGTCTTCCAACCATCTCACCCCATGGCTGATGGCTCTGGACCGCACCTCCGCCAAGGTGCGCTCTAAACCCACTGACTCCCCCACATCCATACCCACAGACATAGCACAGGACAATGAAGGGTGAATAATGAAAAACACACAAGCACGCAACAGACACCACACTCACAAAAGGCAAATACCTGGGTATGCCACCTAACTATGAAGCACAGTTAGGGGAAATTGCTACAAATAGGTGAACCTACATAAAACCCAAGAAAATATATAGACCCCCCCCTAAGCAATAAACAGCAAGGAAGGAAGAAAAAGAAGACAAACACACTGTCTAATGCCCTACCCAACACTATAGTGCATTTATAGAGTATGCACACAAAAACAAACCACACTATGTTCACAATCCGGCTGCCCTGCGCTCCTGCTGCTGCCTGGTTCCCTGCCTTCCGCGAAGTGAAGCAAAATGGCGCCCGCGCTTGCCTAAGGGGGCGGAGCCACCGCAACCTCTCGCGCGAGGCCCGCCCCCGCCTCCTCTGCCGGCACTTGGTCCTACCAAGTCAAGGGACCCCCACTGCGGATACCCGCTCACTGGTACCGCCCCGGGGGTCCTTCATTGAGTGGGAAATGATGGTTTAACTGAGAGGCAACTGTAAAGGGGTTTAAGAACAAATTAATTAGAAGAAAGGACAAACAAATTTTTATAGACTGTCCCGGCAGCAAAATCTTGTTACCAAGGGAAATCATTTTCACACGCAAGTCTCTGTCCAATGGAGACCGCTTTGTTAGTTATACTGTGTGTCTGAAACTGTAGTACCATTTACTAGGTAAAGCCATCTTTCCCATTACACTATAGGGGATGGAGACAACAGCTGCTAAGTCTGATAATTGAAAACAAGTTTAATATTTAAATTTTCTTTTTAAATAATTGAATATGGATTTTATTAACCATCAATGCCCAATCAATACATCTAGCTACTATCATCAGATCATTACAGTTGCCTTTTGAAAGGAATAGGAATTCAACAAAAGCCAAAATATTCAGATTTGTTTTAAATGACCATTTTTATGTGCAGCAAGCCAGTTCCATTAGAATATATATATATATATATATATATATATATATATATATATACATTTCATGTTGTTTATTTCATAGTCTATTTAGCACATCTGAGTGCAGATTCCTATATCATGATGATGTATCTACCTGTGAATGGCTCCTGTCCTTGAGCTGTCCTTGAGGACTATAGTTGCTAAAGCCTTTTCTGTGGGTTGTCACCTTCCTTTTAGAAAATATTTAACTCTTGATATTGCGGAATAAAAAACAATCCATGTACGTTGCATATTAGTCTGTAAGCTACAATGCAATCATCTGTTTTACTAACTGATACTGAAGGTTTCCTTTAGACATCTTATAGCCTATTGAAGTGATTTTATAATATATCGACCTGCATGTCAAGGCGGATATAAACTGGTGCTTTTAGCCTTCCTGACATGTACACAGGTATTTATGTGGTATACCAATGATATAGTAGAGCAAATGGTAGGTTCTAGAACATTTTAGAGGGCGAGTTCCCCCTGAACCTATCTTTATTTTATAATAAAGAGCACGGAGCACAACTTTTACAAGCATTTAACAGGGCATTGTTTTGCATGAAAAAAAGTTACGTAAAACTTGTTTAAGCTTCATTGAAACTAACGGGAAAGGCAACGATAAGCATACTTTGGTCAGTAGACCTCATAGGCAGGCAGGGGGCAAACCGCTGAGAGCAGTTAATCTTCTGAATAGGATTGTGTGCTCTGAGACATTTTTTTGAAAAAAGAAAACACATTGTGATACATCAAATATCCACTTTCTGATGCAACAAAGAAAAAAATATTTCCATGTTTCCTTAAAGAGCAAGCTCAAGAGCTAATCAGTCTGTGTTCTTCTGCAGCTCACATCACCTCTTTCATAAGAGCAAGTTGTGTTTATGTGGCAATTCCTCTTTAAGAGTTAGAGGGCATGCAGTATTCTAATGATTCGATTTGGACTGCTCCATTGGCTTATAACCCCCTTGTATATCACTAATGCAATCCATCCTCTCTAATAAATCTATAATTTAACCCAATTTGCCCTGTCTTTCCACATTTGCTCCCCTTACTATATATTCTTTTGAAGAACTTCATTTGAAAATAAGCAAAATAAAGCCTCTAATATAGTACCTTTTATATGCAATTATACGGCAATGGAATTTACCATTTTTGGTTTCAGCTGATCAACTTTCTGAGATGGAAGGAGACTGGACGGAGAGGCAGAGTGAGAATGGAGGCCCGTAGTGCGCAGGGCTCCCCGTCGCATGAAGGGTCGCGTGACCCGGCGGAGCCCTGCGCACGCCTATTGGTTGGTGGGCGGGCTGGACGGCCGCGGGGAGGGGCCGAGTAGTGTTGGCGCGAGGCCGGCGCCATTTTGGCTCACTCTGCGGCCGGCCAGCGTACGGATTACATCGGCAGTCTGCTTGAGCGTGGTGATATTTGGGGGAGCGTCTGTTTTGGGGTTTGATTAGAGGGGCTGGTATATTTTGGGCTGTGGGTGTGCTTGGGCGGCGTTTGTTGTGTGCCTGGGGGGTTTGGGAGTTTCTTTTCCTTTCTATTCCTGCGTGTGCCTGGGTTGCTGTGTGTGCCTGGGTTGCTGTGTGTGCCTGTTTGCTGCATGTGGCTGGTTTGATTGTGTGTGTCCTCCTTGCTTGTAGGTTTGGGGCCTGGGTTCTTTTCTTTGTTTTTTTTATATATATCATTGCTGCATTTATCCTGCTAGTCAGGGGGATTCTCAGAATTATTTTTGTCTGTGGGGCAGAATCCTTCTACAGGGTATTTACAGACCACTTTGGCTGCTGCAGCATTTCCGCCAAGCTTTCTTAGGGGTTGGGATAGGAGGGTCAGGGCGCCTGTAGTTGAGCCTGCCCTAGGGGTCCATTTTGTATATTGCCCCCCCCCCCTTTTTGTTTTATTTAGGTAAGGGGTTAGGGTCTGTATTGCCCGCTGTAGGTCCTGTCCTTAGTATAACTGTCCCTGGCCAAATTTTAACATCCATAGATGGATGTACAAGCTGTGGCAGAGCTGGATCGCCTACTAGGGGTGATTCGCTCTCAGGTCCTTTGCCACGGAGTGAGGTGGCTAGAGGACCGCATAGGCACTCCCGCGGGTGCATCAGCCCCTTCCCCTGCAGTTTCCTAGGAGCAGCCTGCAGTGGCTGGCGGCTGGGGTGACTTTGGTGACCGGCGCCCCTCTGGCAGGCAGGCTGAACAGTTGATTCCGGTAGGGGGCAGCTTGCTAGAGGGGGGGGGGCGGCACCTTAGTTGGTGCGGCAGGCCAGGGCTTAGGTGTTCACCAGCCCGGGCCTTATATCAACAGGAGAGAGAGTGACCAGGGTGTTGCAGGTGTAAACCCTGTATCTCAGGCTGCACCTTCGGAGACACCACTGAGTCAGCTCATTGTCTCCGACACCCCCACAACCCCAGCACCGCACCTTCGTAAAAAGGGTGGTAAGGGTCCCGCTAGGGCGAAAGAGGCAGCAAAGAAACCAGCAGTCCCTGGGAGGAATTTAGCGTTAAGGCCAGTCCCTGTTGCCACTGTCTCGTCTGATTCTGCCTTTCAAAGTTTGCCACAGGCTGACGGCGGCCCTCGGGCCGGAGCGTCAACGCTGAGGAAGACTCGCACAGACATCGAAAAAGAAATGATGCGTGATAACAGCGAAGCAGGCCCACGGGAGGTGGTCAAAGGAACTAGAGCGGCTCGCCCGATGAGAGCCAGGAAAGCGACTACAAGGTACTGTCCTCTTTCCTTTGCATTGACCACTCCTAGAAAGACAGCAGGGGCGGTACAGGCTGCCCGGCCGCCCTTCGAAAACACCAAGTCTGTAGTTGACAGCAACAGACGGGGTAATATGACGGGACTGACT
Organism: Discoglossus pictus; assembly: GCA_027410445.1. NCBI lineage: Eukaryota > Metazoa > Chordata > Amphibia > Anura > Alytidae > Discoglossus > Discoglossus pictus. The sequence goes on from CM050164.1 coordinate 127,650,318, forward strand.
CCTCTGACTCCTGCTGACGGTTTTGGACACAATGACCGTGTACAACGGAAACATGGTCTGGGGAACCTAGGCAACCCAGTAAGGGCAGTGGGGGAGGAGAGCGAGTCGTCCCTAGATGAAGCAGAGCCTGTCAGGAGTTCAATTTACAGGCACAGACAGGAGAGTCAAAGTTCCTTTTGCCTTTTCAGTGACTCCAGAGAGAGATCGCGGTCTAGCAACCGCAGATCTTGCAGCTGTATTGGCTCCAGCTCTGATCGTGAGACACAAAAGGGGAGGCCTCATGGGACGGCTCCTAAGCAGGGGCAGGGACGAGGCCCCCAAGAACCAGCAACACGATCACAAGGTGAGCGCTCACAACCAGCACCTACACCTCACGGTGGGCGGGAGCAGGGACAATTAGTAACAGGACTAAAAGCTTTGTTGGGGGGTCACGGGGTAGCTTTGTCAGAGCAGGAGGTAAGGGACTGGGTAGCGGGGTTAGCGGCTAGGGCTTGGCCCCCCATAACTAGTGAGATTAGGCCTGTATCAGGAGAGCGGTTCGCCGCAGTGGCAACCCCCGAGGCGGTAGAGCAGTCGGCTGCGCCACTGGAGGCTTGTAGGGTCTCGGATGAGTCCCTGAGAGCTACGGCGGTGTGCGCATTGGATAACCTGGGGGCGCATCTGACCCTGGAGGTCAAAGAGCGTATATGGAAAAGGGAATTTATTGATATCTTCTCTCTCCTACCAGTGTCGCGGGCAATGGACTTTAGGGAGGGTAGCACAAGGGTTGAAGGGGGAGATAGAAGGCAGTCTTCTAGGTTCGTCCCGCGTACGTTTGATAACTGGCTGCAAGCCTTTTCTATTTTGGCCTGCGTCACGGGAGAGAAGTTCCCTGCTCAGTGCTCAGCTCTCTTTGTGTATCTAGAGGAGATCCGAAGCGCTTATAGGACGTACGGAGGTATGGCATGGCTGAAATACGATGAGGACTTTCGCCAATGCATGGCGACAAGGCCGCACATGACATGGAGCGAGAAGGCGATAGCATATTGGCTTAACGATATGACACCTATGCGGGCGTTGTCGTCCTTTCGGACCGGGGGGGGCAGGCCACATGCCCCCGCAAATGGTACAGGGCTCAGTGTTTGCCACGCCTTCAATGAAGGCATTTGCAAATGGTCCCCCAACTGTCGGTTTAGGCACGCCTGCTCCATTTGCGGCGGCGAACACACAGCGACAAAATGCGCCAGTCAGAAGGGGGCAGCCCGCATTAGCGAGCCACCAAAAAAGGGGCAGGACACCGGTTTTGCTGGACGCAATGCTCCCGTGGCTCGTACGCTACGGTAAGGTGGGAGGTCGGGCGGCGGCAGCGCGTTTGCTGACCGAGGGATTCCGAGATGGCTTTGTCATTCCATGTGAAATGGAACTGACCGGCAGCTTTCCGGCTAACCTAAAATCGGCAGACGAATACCCCGGAGTAGTAGGGGAAAAAATTGAGAAGGAAGTGAGCTTGGGTAGAATAGCAGGGCCATTCAGGGTACCGCCAATAGAGAATTTGCATCTGTCACCATTGGGGGTGGTTCCAAAGAAAGAAATGGGAAAGTTTAGGCTCATTCACCACTTGTCGTACCCGGAGGGAGCTTCGGTTAATGACGGGATTGACAAGGATTTGTCATCCGTCTCATATGCATCTTTTGACACCGCGGCGCAGTTAGTACGGGACGGTGGACCAGGGGCGCTGATGGCAAAGGTCGATGTGGAATCAGCTTTTCGTCTTCTGCCGGTGCACCCATCCAGCCAGTATTTGCTGGGATGTCATTTTGGGGGGGAGTACTACGTGGACCTCTGCCTACCTATGGGATGCTCCATTTCATGCGCCTACTTCGAGACGTTCAATACGTTTCTGCAGTGGGTCACACGGGTGGTAGCGGGCCATTCTAGTATGGTTCACTATCTGGATGACTTTATGTTCGTGGGTGCAGCGGACGGCCGCACGTGTCAGGAATTATTAGATGCGTTCCAAAGGGTGGCTAGAGTTTTTGGGGTTCCCCTGGCTGGGGAAAAGACAGAAGGTCCAGTTACTCGTTTAACATTTCTGGGTATACAGTTAGACTCCGTTAGGATGGAGTGTAGCCTGCCGTTGGACAAGGTGATTGATTTGCGGTCGGAGTTGGAGGCGTTGCTAGGCGCCAGGAGGGTCTCCCTCAGGCGGCTACAGTCTATACTGGGGAAATTGGCTTTTGCTTGTCGGATTTTACCTATGGGGAGGATATTCTGTAGAAGGCTGTCCCGAGCCACGGTGGGTATAAAACGTCCGCATCACTTCATCGGTGTGTCGGCGGCTATGAGGGAGGACGTGAGAGTCTGGGTAATTTTCCTGGCAACGTTCAACGGGGTACGGCTTATTCACCCACGGGCAGTATCTAACAGGGATATCCAGCTGTTCACCGATGCGTCGGGAGGTGTAGGTTTTGGGGTTTTCTTCAATGGTAAGTGGGGCGCGGCCCAATGGCCCGCGGACTGGACGGAGGCAGGTCTAACGGAGGACGCACTTTTTCGGGAACTCTTTGCCATAGTTGTAGCGGTTCGAATATGGGGTTCAGGGCTTAGGGATCAGCAGGTGGTGTATCAGTCAGACAGTATAGCGGTGGTGAGGGCTATCAATAGCGCCAAGGCAACAGCAGTGCCAGTGATACGGGTGGTTCGACAGTTGGTGTTATGGTGCTTGCAGTGGAACATATGGATACGAGCCAGGCATGTACCCGGGTCACGTAGTGGTATTGCTTACGCCCTGTCTCATTTCCAGTGGGAATGCTTCAGACTGCTGGCGCCGGGGGCGAAGCAACAGGGCGACAGCTTCCCGGAGGAAGTTTGGGAGTATGGAGCGCTGAGGTAGCGCGACTGGTGAGGTACTCATTGGCGCCAAATACATGGTTGGCTTACAAGAAAGTATGGCGGATTTGGCAGGAACTGGTGGAGTTGGCTGGGGGTGCTGACTCAGAAGAGAGGAGGACTGGGGTCCTGTTATGGTTTTTGTTGCGGTGTAAGAGCAAAGGGCTCTCAAAGGCCATGGTGGTACGGCAGACAGCAGCTTTAGCATTTATGTTTAAGCTAGCTGGACAGCGGGACCTGACTAAGGTCTTTATCGTCAAGCGGGTCGTGCGTGGCATGTTCAAAGGCATGCAGACCCAGGATAGGAGGCGACCTATAACGTTCTCGCTATTGCTTCGCATGTCAGATGCTCTGACAGAGGTGTGTTGCTCCTCTTACGAGACTTCGCTTTTCCGTACAGCCTTTGCCCTGGCCTTTTTTGGAGCATTTCGAGTTGGGGAGCTGGTTGCGGCTAGCAGGCGAGGTCTCGGGGGCCTGCAGCGGGTAGACGTTAGCCTACAGGAGGGCAGTGTGTCAATATGGCTGAGGAGGTCCAAAACTGACCAGGAGGGAAAGGGGAGAGAGATTGTGTTGGGTAGGACAGGGACTGATTGTTGTCCTGTGGGGTGTATGGCTAGTTTTCTGCAAATAAGACCGGATTATCCGGGGCCACTTTTAATACATGAGAATGGGATGGCGCTTTCTCGCTTTCAATTCTCCAAGGTGCTTAAAATCTGCTTGCACCACCTGGGTTTGGAAGTCGCAGATTTTGGGTCCCACTCCTTCCGTATTGGGGCAGCCACAGTGGCAGCTAGTGTTGGGCTGCCGGAGGAGGTGATCAGGAGAATTGGTAGGTGGGAATCTAGGCGTTGGCGGAGTTATGTAAGACCAGAGGCTGCTATCGCTTAACCATGTTATATTTGTTGCAGGCGCTGGAAGGCAACTCTGGATACTGGGTCACTCGTACATATATTGGGCAGAGCAGTTTGCCTCAGTTTCGCCTACCGGCCTGCAACTGGGCCTACTAAAGGATGATCTACTGGTGCGATGGGCTGGCATTCGGGGGCTCAGATGGAAGGGTGTCAGTGAGTTGGTTGATTCACATGCCCGTCGTTTTGGCAGCCCATCTGTAATCATAGTCCATGCAGGGGGAAACGATTTGGGGTTAGTGCCCATTAAGCGTTTGGTAAGGGTGATGAAAAGAGAGATAGCATTGTGGAAGGCGAGGTTCGAGGGTGTGGTAGTCATCTGGTCAGACATAGTGAGGAGGAGGGTGTGGCGTAATGCCAGAGATCCTGTCCGTTTGGATGGGGCGCGAGTTAAAGTCAATAAATTAATGGCCAGCTTTTGTAACAAATTGGGATTTCTGGCCATCCGCCACCCTGAGTTTGAGGGGGATGCAGAGGAGGAATGGTTTCTGCCCGATGGCGTTCATTTAACCGAAATTGGGATGGAAATGTTTATGTTGGAATGCAAGGAGGGTGTGCAACGGGCATTAGGGATTTTGGGGGGGAACGCAGCTCAGTAAGGTTTTGGGGCTTCCTGTGCTGCTTAGTGGCGGGATGGGGAGTTGCCCGGGCCAGGGGTATAATTAAAAAGGGGCTTGCCCCCACCTCTTGGGCGGGTGCAGCGCGAGAAGTAGGTGGACCCTTGGGCGCGCGCCCAGGGTCAAGAGGTTGCTGCCCCTGGTCAGGGCTCCTCCCACTTGTTATACCATGTTGGTACATATTTATGTTGGTTTAATAAATTGGCTGTGGCCCGTTGGTTTACCCATACTGTTCTTTCTCAGTGTCAGTTATTGTATGTATGTATGCGCAGAATGGATCCTGCTGGGGTCATGGAGGCCCGTAGTGCGCAGGGCTCCCCGTCGCATGAAGGGTCGCGTGACCCGGCGGAGCCCTGCGCACGCCTATTGGTTGGTGGGCGGGCTGGACGGCCGCGGGGAGGGGCCGAGTAGTGTTGGCGCGAGGCCGGCGCCATTTTGGCTCACTCTGCGGCCGGCCAGCGTGCGGATTCCCTCCCACCCTCCCAGGATTGAGGCATTAGGGGGGTTAGGTCATGTGAGTATTGAAGTTTATTGGTATTAAAAAAAAAAAAAAAAAATGGTTTATTGCAGGTCATTGGGTATATGCTATACCTTCAAGTATTCTGTATGTAAAGTATGTTTATACTTGTGGGTGGGTGTGTATGTCCATATACAAAGTATTGTGTGAATTTATGTAATGCTGGTCATGGGGTATATGTTATACCTTCAAGTATTCTGTATGTAAAGTAATGGCCGCAGTGGCGGGATGGGGAGTTGCCCGGGCCAGGGGTATAATTAAAAAGGGGCTTGCCCCCACCTCTTGGGCGGGTGCAGCGCGAGAAGTAGGTGGACCCTTGGGCGCGCGCCCAGGGTCAAGAGGTTGCTGCCCCTGGTCAGGGCTCCTCCCACTTGTTATACCATGTTGGTACATATTTATGTCGGTTTAATAAATCGGCTGTGGCCCGTTGGTTTACCCATACTGTTCTTTCTCAGTGTCAGTTATTGTATGTATGTATGCGCAGAATGGATCCTGCTGGGGTCAAGTGTGAGCTATAACTGTCAGCACTTTTGATATTTAATCTGACATTGGTGCTCATTAGTTTACAAGACCACACCAAGTGAGCAGACAGAATCAGCTGAAAAAATATGATGGAAACCTGCGGTAAAGAATTGTTGAATATAAACATTACATTTGCCCATTGTCAAGTTTAGCTATTCAAAAGATCCACCGACTTCATGTAATAATACTAATACAGACTAATGTTGTATCTTTATTTTTGTGATTGTACATCCTGCAAACATGTCCATTATTATACACCTTGAGAAAAATATGGACTGTATCTCAGAAACACTCTAGAACTGTTCTTAGGTCTTTTATATAAACTCTTTATGATCAGATTACAAAATAACAACTTAAAGGGACATTAAAAACATATTTTTTTGCTGCATCTAAAAGAGGCTATTTGATAATGTACCACTGTGTTTTTTTCTCCAATAATGCTCTTAAAACAGAAAAAAACTGATTCAAATGTTTCAAAAGTATCGGCCAGTGAGCAGTGATATAGATGTATGAGACATTCTTGCTTGCCAGTGAAATCTGCAGACATATGTATGGTCTGTGCACTTCCCGTTAGTTTCAATAAAGTTTATTTTTTTTCATGCAAAAAGCTTTGATCATTTTTAAAGCATTCTATATTAAATGCATTAAAACAGAATTGTGTTCCATGTCCCTTTAAACCTTTCAGTGTGCTGGTCCCATATGGAAATCTGATATTGTTTGGGTAACACTGAGCAATTAGCAGATTAGAGGACAGTGCAATTCACTCTATGGGATACATTCCTCAAAGGGTCTTAGATCTCTCAAGTGAGATGAATAAACAGCAGCATTTATTATTCTGTGTCGTGTGTTAATTAAACTGTGTTATTTTAGACACAGTTATTACCAATATCCATAAAATAAAATATCTAGGTGACATTTCTATCACATGCAGGATAAATAAGACCATTAGATGACCCTATTATTGTGTTTTTGGATTTAAGTCACTGGATTATGAATACAAAAAAAATATAAAACGTAGGCTCTGCATAATTCAACTTTCCTTTAATATTGAGTATATCTGCATGCTTCCATAGACTGGAATACTGAGCATTGTCACTGAAATGCTGTCGATGGAATCTATTAAACCAAAAAGAATAAAAGGTAGATTCCCAAACACAGAGGACAAGTGAAGCTGTTATATATTAAATCCACTAGCGACTTGCCCGTCAAAAAATGACGGCAATAAGATTGTAAGGCAGGTAATGTTGTTTGTGTGCGAATTTTGTTGGTGTTTTAAGATCCTTCGGTGCTCATTGCGAGCCTCGCGCTGAGCGCCTTCGGTGCTTGGTTATTTGTGTGCTCTTGGTTGTTTGTGTGCTATGAGCAGCGTTGGTGTTTTTTGTGTGTTTCGTGGTCTTTTGCGTGTTTAGGGTCCTTTAGCCTCGTTTTTGTTTTGGTGGGCGGCCATTTTTTCTTTTGCTTAGGTGATTTTCGGGTGTCTAAACTCCGAAATTTGGACTTAAATCCAGGTGTAACTTCACTTGCAGAGGTCCTGGGTGCCCCCCCCCCCCCCCCCTTGCTGTGGGTAAGCTTTCTATGTGTTTGTTGTGTGTATTTATTGTGTTTGTAATATTTTTCGGGTCGCGCGGGTTGCACCTTGTTTTCGGATCTTGTACATTTTTTTCTGAAAATCCGTAGGTGTTTGGTGTTTTGCGTCTTTAGAGTGCTGTAGCCTTGTTTTCGTTTTTATTGGCGGCCATTTTCTTCTCTCGCTTAGGGGATTTTCGGGTGTGTAAACTCTTTTATTTTGAGTTAAATTGAGATGTAACTTCAGTTTTCGAGGTCCTGGGTGCCCCCCCCTTGCTGTAGGTAAGCTTTTTATGTATTTGTTTGTTTGTATTTATTGTGTTTTTCATGTGCGCGGGTTTCGGGCGTTTTTTGCGAGTTCGTAATGGGTCGTAACGTGTCTTGTATTTTTGTTTCGTAAGTCCGCATGCCTGGCTCCATGCCAGCAACTGCGGCCCTCGCTTTGCGAGCCCGCAGCATTAGCAACAACCTGCCTGCTCACAACTATATATGTGATGGATAGAGAGGTTTCAGTAAGGTGATAGTTACAAGATGTAAACTCATTTGAACCACCTTGTCTATCTAATACATTCTGACCATTAGTAGATTGTTTCTTTTGTGTTGCAGATTGCCCTATATCTTCCCAAAAGCCCATTCATTATGTTAAACTTTGAGTCAGTCATTGACCTAATCAGAAGTTGTCCATTGATGTTGTTGTGCATAGTTGTTCTAGCATTGCTTTGATATGTGAGATGCTGAGGGTATAAGACATACAGATCCACTTGTAATGCTAATCAAGCCAAGGTGGGTTGTGTCTGTCTGGGGATTAGCCAAAGAATGGAGATTTCTACCTAGCTGTGACAAACACCACCTCTGATCCTCTGATTGTCCTTGAGCAGTCACTTTTTCAAAGCCTATTTAGTCTTTATTATAATGTGATTCTAGGGCCCCTCTCGTCTTTTGTTGTGAGAACCATTCCTGGATTTTGTAACATGATATGCCTCCAGCCTCATGGATACCCAAACATATGCTCCCTCGGTACAAACTCCCATTTTCCCTCCCATAAGAATTGCCATCTGGAACATCACTGGTGAAAGTGCACTGAAATGTAGTAGATTTAAGTGGTACATTAATTAAAGCCATTTCATCCATTTTAGATGGTTAGCATATTAATACGGAGTAATCTGTTAACATACATACAATGAAAAGGTAATGTGGAAATTATTGGGGCTTTGTAATAGTTTCAATGGAAATATGCATAAACACATACCTATAAGTAGTATAACACTTTACTATAGCTTATTTTTAACTATTCTATTTATCTATAACTAAAAAGCTTGCTAAAAATGTATTCCAGAAACTAAGGTCTAATTGATATATTCTGTGTACTCTTTTCCTCGTCCTCTGTCGCTGTACTCTCCAACGACATTCACTTTTAGAGTCATGCTGGTTTTGTATTCAAGTTTACTGGAGGAAGATGAAAGATTTAGCTGTCCATGTGGTTTCCAGCCCACAAACATCTCTTTTTTACTTCAGAAGTGTTCCCTCTAAAGGAAGGCCTTTCTTTCATCTCTAGCCAATAATGGAGCTGAACCTCTATAACATCTAGCTTTCTTCATGACCTCTACAACCAATAAATTCTGAATGATAGCCAGGGCATTTTTCAGTTTTACAAAGTTTTGTTGTAGTTTTTTTTTTTTTTTTATTCATTTCTTTCACTTTGTCAACTGGTGTCAGAATAAATGAGCGATATTGTTTTATCCCATAGTGGGAATCAATTGGTTTTGAGATGTGCCTTTGAGCTGTTTGAAGAAGAGCCAGTGGTTTGTCATGGCAGGAGCTCATTGGCCTCTTCCTCTTTCTCAGTGGTCCATAACAATGCAGTGAAGGTCCTTGGCTACACAATGAGCACTCCTGCGAGCTTCACTGCCATGAGGTGCCCTGCTCGTTAGGTTCACTAAAGCTCTAACATCATCTCACAGTTGGTTTAATTTGGGTTTTTATTCAGATATACAAAAAAAGAACATTGATTCTTACATTTTGCTGCCAGACTAGAAAAAGGCAAAAATGAGGCTTTGTCCAGTGGAATGAGTCTTTAGCTAGTTATCATTTCAAGTTTGAGTAGCAGCTTGTCATGTTTGATTAGCACACCAAAGATCACAGCAGATTGAGAACATTTGTGTAACAAACTGAGAACATTAGCAGCTATGTAAGCAATGGTCATAAAAGCATTTTAAAGAACATCTTAAAATGTTCAGACTTGACATGTGCCATCTTGGACAGTTAGTCCGACTTTAGCCTATTTGGTTCTCTTTCAGGTGGCTATTCATAGTGTCAGTCAACAGAAAAAAATAGGTATGTAATCTACATGCAAAATGTCTGTTAGGATTCTAATCTGTTAGGGAAAAAAAGCAAATATATGCCACCATAAAAGAAAGATTGAATACAACAGTAAAGATCAATTACTGTTGATATTCAATTATTTGTATAAACCATGCACATTTTGCACATTATTATGTCAAGTTCTTCATAATACAAGTATGGCACTTCACTGGTCCTTTAAATTAGAACATTATAGAATATATGGTATTTTCCAACTGCTGTCTTAAAAGGCCATAATAGGTAAACATTTCCTGTCATGCATTTAAATATTACAAAAAAGTCCCCCAGAAAAAAAAAGTATATTAATTTAACAAAACCACAAATAAAAAGCAATGTTTTTGATCCACCTTTATCTTAACAGTGAATTAAGAGAAAGTGTAAACTCCTGGTGACCCTATTGTTTTTTTAATCTAATCTACATTAAAGCAAATTGAAACAAAAACACAGTTACAGTTCAGACATCCATAAGGCTCACTGTCCACTTGTTTAATTTAGAAATAGATACATTATTTCTCATACAAAAAAAGCTTTTGTAATGTTAAAAATATGAAAAAAAAACATCCTAGAAGTTTTGGACAACAATAGACCTTTAAGTTGGAGAGATTTGTTTATATAGTATTTGACACCTACCTTCTTCCCCATTACATGTTCAGAAGCAGACAGCTTTAAAGTATAGCTGCAAGTCCTGCTCCTGCAGAAATTCTCACACATCTCTCATACATGCCACCTTCTCCAGGGACCATCAAAGGGATGAAACTTTAATTTGTATAATTAAAACATTTTTCCTGCCTAATTATACTCAGACTGTTACTCAGAAATATGTATTTATTTGCATCATACAGTGGTCCTTAAGATTGATTCTTCTTATCTCAGCAACAATTTATTTCTAATAAGGTTGTAAGAAGGCAGATATGCTTAGCGCAGGTGTATCCGCTTGTGGATAATGGCTGACGGTGATTTATTATTCTCTGGGAAGGTTTTAAGTATGAGAGAGGAGTGAAAAGGAGAAGACAGGAAGTAGACAGTCTTGTGTGCAGGGAGTGAGAGGGGATGTACAGTAGCAAACTACCCCAGCTGAGATGTAAAGTAAAGCTTTGAAGGAAAATAACAGACATTTGTAGTTAATGCAGAGTTTAATAGGACTCAAGCTGTGGTATTTCTGGGGAGACAGACCTTGACGAGCGAGTGATGATTAGATAGCAATGCAGAGAGCTTTCAGTGTTTATATATTTACAAGTAAATAAAAAATGTCTGACTGAAGTCTCTTGGAATCTGACTCGCATCTTATTTTGGTCAAAGCTGAAAAACATTTGCAAATCAGATGTAATACAATAAAACAATGAGGTACAAGAGTTGAACACACATTAAGTAATGGCTACTTTTAATTATCAGTTGTAAGAGCTTCAGTAAACAGCTTCAAAGATACTTCCCCTCACTTTTAGCTGCCATGCATGAGAATGATGCTCCTAATGTGTATTATACTAGGCAGAGAGCTTTTATCCAGGTATAGTGCTTTGAATAGATCAGTTGCTAATGAGGAGGCTGGGTGGGGTATATATAATAAGCTCTTAATATACACAAAACAAGGGAATCCACAATGATCAGTTGGTACATCTCTAGCAACTGATCTGCTTTGATTGCAACAATTGTTGGGATAAAAAGGTGTTAAAATGTGGTAATATTTTAAAATGTAATGTTTTGAAGAACTACATTTAAAGATAACTTGACCTGGTAAGACCCAAAGTCCCTGACCCCCCAAAAAAGACACAACACAACTGTTGGAGGTACAACTGGCTGCAGCAAGTTTTATTAACATGATATGCAAATTGCATATGTAAATCCGCTACAACGGGGGAGGAGCCCCGGGCTTGGCAGTAACCCCATCCCTTGAGCCCACGCTCAAGAGGTCAACCTCTGTGCCGTCGTCACTCCTACCCAGGGGTAGAGACGGCCCCTTATCACCATTGGCCCGGGCAACTCCCCCACCCGCCCCAACACAACTATTTAAAACTCTGCTGCGACAAACCACATACACACAAACCATAGGCTCACCACGTGAGCAACAAATTCTAGTTTGTAGAGTATTGACTTATTTTCATTTCATATATATATATTTTTTAAATATATAAAACAACAATCTCAAATGCTTTTATAAAGGGGAGTGTGGGTGGGTGCCTGTTTCCCTGCCTGCCGCGGATTGAGGCAAGATGGCGCCCGCGCTGGCCTAAGGGGCGGAGCAACCGCAACCTCTCGCAAAAGGGCTCGTCCTCGCCTCCTCCGCCGGCACTTGGTTCCACCAAGTCAAGGGACCCCCACTGCGGATACCAGCTCACTGGTTCCGCCCTGGGGGTCCTTCATTATTATAGAAATGTAAAAATATATATATTGCCTCTATTATCTTAAGGGTGTGTGTGGCCCACGAGTCTCAGGCCTAGTCCAGCACATTTTCAAGTGGCAGCAGGCTGCCTGTATTTTTCAACTTATGGTTGAAATATAGTAAAAGGAAAGGAGAAGTAGAAACTGCATGGTGGGGCCTAGGGCAGCATAAAACTTATTTACACCCCCGTATTATCTTTTGTATGCAATTATGCTACTGAGGAATCTTCCATTTTAGGTGCAACAGATCAATTTCCCGAGGTGGGAAGAGACTTTGAATATATAGGAAGTGTATATGGAACTGGCAGTTACATCTGCCAGTGCTCTTAGTGGGACTAAACAGAAGTTCATTGGTTTACAAGACATGCCCATCCGAGAAAGTAACATGCAGCAGCAGGGAAGAAACTGTTAGGCCCAAAATACCTACCGTTTAATATTATAAAACGGAACTATTTAAATAGCAGTCAAGAAGAAATTGTAAATACATATGAATGTCTAAAATACATAATTATTTGTGGCAAATTCCCACAGAATGCAGTGTTTCCAATGTGACTAAATCTGGGCATAGGCATGCCCCGTGATGTAAGCCAATAGCAGTGATGGATTAATAATAGGCTGCATGCTTAAACTGGTATGGCACCCTGGGTGAAGGCATTGCTATTACAGGTACAGTACAAATGGAACACCGGCTTGCATTGGTTGGAAAAACAAAATCTGGAATTTCAGTGTGGTTATTGCTGTGGTCAAGTTTTATTTTTACAGGTCAAAATATAGAGACACTATAACCATCAAGCAGCAGTGCTATGTTGCTACATTACCATATATATCAGTGACATGAGGAATGAGAAGCAAAGGTAAGCTGTAAAGTAAATGCACAAAATGATTAATTTAATTCAGAGAAAATACAAAAAAAGTGCACAAAAATATTAATGTAAAAATGCAACCTGTTCCTGCTCATGCATGGTTGCTACAGGACACTCTGTTTTGACCTGAGAAGCAACTTCTGCAGAAGTAAGTTTTACACTCTTGATTATGCCCCTTGTAAGCTGGTGTACCCATGCGGTAAAGAAGGCTTTGACCATAGGGCATGTGATTCTCACAAATCCAATAAATAGGTTCAGGCCATTTATTCAGTTGCAGCAGCTAATCGAAAAAATAAAAAGAGCTAATTTCTTTCTGAATTTTGCATGAGGAGAGTGAGGGTGGTTCCGTCCTATTACAGCGGTCTGGGATACTCATAGTATTTTCTGTGTAGGGATCCTAAGCACCACTTAGTTTGATTGGAGGCCAAGCGGGGCATCCAATTATTGCCTCACAGGGAAATTAAATAGATACCTCTTCCCTCTGCTCATCAGAGTCACATTTTTTTGCAGTAAAACAAAAAATGCAGCTGAGAGCCTGTCTCTTCAAAAGTAGTGATATGTGAAAGGTCTGGAGAGGAACAGAGCGTCTTTTAGCAACTATGTGAGAAATGCATTTGTGAAGGCACATATAGATAATGGATGGCTCAGAATCAGTTTTGGACAGCTGGTTATGCACAGACTGGCTGTCCGTTTAGCTGAGGGAAAGAGTAGTGAGGACTAAAGCCCCCATTCAATTGAGGTTTCGGGCGATCCGGTAGCCCATAGGTGAGGTCGCAAGTTAATTTGCTATTCAATTGGTGTTTTTTTGCGGGCTCCAAATGGCTTACGGGTTTACGGCCTTGAAAAAATGGCGATGGTTAAACTTGTAACTTACAGCCTCCAGAAGCTTTTGATCTTTCACTTTTGCAAGGCTGAAATCGCAAATCGCTATTCAATTGCTAAATTTCCCCAAGCCCGCAAATCGTTTCCCACCCTAAATGGCAAATGAAGGCGAAAATCCTACGAGTGCTAGAGAGGACCCACAAGGGGGTTAAACACCCTTTTGTAGCACTGTAAAAGCAAATAAAAAATCAATACTGCACTGTTAATGACGGGGAAAGCGATGATAGACAGAATTAATTGCACAACCATCTTAAGTTCGCAAATAGGCAGGAAATTACATTTATTTTTATGTTTCATTTAAGGGCTAAATTGATCTTGGGTATCAATGAGTTAATACATATCAGGCCATCCATATGGTCTAGAACTGTATTGACATTCATTTTCATAATCCTTTATTTTGCGGGTTTGCGAGTCTGATTGCATATCGGACCCCCAAATTAATTGATTGACATGTAAACTCTATGTTTTACTGCCGTAATAATGACAGTCTCATTTTCTATTGGCTGATTCGAAATGGGAGGTTACGAGCTGGCTGAATTGATCATGTTCCTGCCCTGAACTGCTCCGAACCAGTGCATGGTTTAATGTTTCGGCTTTGGGACAGTAATTTGCGGGCTTGAACAATTGAATAGAATTGTAACCGGAGACGAACGGGAGCCCGCAACACATCCGCAGACATACAGCCTACAGCAATCAAGTTGCAGGATTGCAATTGAATGTGGTACTAAGATTGGAAAAGTCTAATCTAAGGAAGCCTGCACAATTTCGGCAGCCCCAATCTAGCAGTTCCTTGCTGTAGCTGCTACTGCCACTGCTGATGCATTCATAAGAGGAAAGATCCATCCTTCCTGTTTTGGGCACAGCTGAAATACAGAAAATGACAAAACCTGGTTGCCCAATAAAAACATTATAATTAAAGTAGATGAATACCTGCAAAATACAGAGTAATAACTATAAAATAAGTACTATGTGGATAATAGATTCTACATTGCTACTTAAATGCCGAACACCTGCCAGTAGTTTAGGATTCCCCAGCTGTGCGCAAGTAAATTAGTTAGAATTACCAAGTAAGTGACCGACTCACCTTTACAAAGATTGGGGACTTACCCCTGTCTTACATTATATTATATTTAAGAAAATACTATGCGAATGAGCTTAGAAGTATACCAGTAACCAGTTCAGTGTTTTTCCTCATAGATGATATATAAATATACATTTTATTTATTTCTTTGAATGAAATATATGAGAAAAAGTTCTGTATAATCTACAATAAAAAAAAGAAAAGGGAAAAGAAAAGAAGCAACAAATAAATGGGATGAAAAAGAAAATGGTAAAGAGAGAAGCAATACTACTAATAAAAATAAGAAAATAAGGTAAAATGCAGTTGAAGAAAAGTGGTAAAAAATATCTGAGCTTATTAATCATCATTGAACCTCTTTTCTAGTGTAGACAGAAAAAAATATTTAGACACATACAGACTTTTTAATTAAGTGGTACCAATTTAGCACTAAAACTCTCTTCAGCGAAGCTTCATGCATAGGCTCCCAAACGACTGCATTAAACTCATTAAACAAGCTTCAATCCACTTTATCCCTAAGTGAGTCAGTTTCTTAAAGTACCACTGCACCATTAACATATATGTTTGAAAACTTTAAGTATAACTAACTAGTTTAAATTAGTACAACATGATGTTGATGCAGACCTTTCCTGTTATCTGCCCACTATACTGCGGCTCGCTCCTGCACACAGCAAACTTTGTTCTTAGGATTAGGGCTTATGGCATTGGTTAGGGTAGTGTTAGATAACAGGTTCAACATACAAAAGAGAGCAGGTTGCACGCCGGCATGTGTTGGACGGATAAGAGGAAAGATCCATTGATGCAGGACCCAGGAGGGAAGTTGTGTGTGTGAGAGGGGTATTTACATTTCTGGAGAGCTATGGTTGCACTGAATGATGCAAGATGTCTGCTTTTGGCCAGTGAGGAGCAAGGGGAGTGGTGTCAATTTCAATCTTATCCTATGATGAAACAAGATTGTAAGACTGCGAGTTTTCAATCTTGCTGGGTTTTCAATCTTGCTTTGGGGAAAGCGCTATGGACACTGGATATTAGGCTCAAAGACAGGGCCCTGCTTTTTGTGTAATGTGTTAATATTGTTTTGCCTTGATCACAACGCATGTATAGCGTTACGGAATATGTTAACGCGTTACAAATAAACAATAATAATAACAAAGGCTCTTGACTTCTGCCTGTTTCCTCTCCCCCACCCCTCCCTTCACTGATAACTGCAAACACGCACCCTCATCAACTCTAAGTATAGATGGATTAGTGGACTCATAAACAGAGTCTTCAGATTTTTTTAATATCCACGTCTTACACACCTGCTAATGTCTTTTTTCTTGGACTGCAAAATCTGCAGGCGTATACCGTTTCATAAAAATACGAAATAATTCTACTGGCGAGAATCTTACATCGAGATTTAGCATTATTATGAAATAGAGTATTTCGGTGGGGGAGGAGGGGTGCACAGTTTCCCTTAGTATGAAATGCGGCTTCACGGATTATGCTGAGTGAATATTAAATCCCTCGGTTGAAGCAGCCTCTTCAGCTCCTGGTTACAGAGCCTGTATGAGTGCGATTTGGGCAGAGATGTATGAAATGCTGCAGGCTGTAGATCAGGTTTTGCTGCTACACGGGCGAGCGCAGGTGGCGATGCAATTTGAATAGGAACATCATGGTTCATATAGCGTTCTGCAGACAACTTCGCTTTCTTCAGCAATGCGAGAAAAGATCGTTGAGACAACAGAGTGTTTATGTCCTGGATGGAAAATAGACTAAGCAAGGCCTCTTTAAAATGAGAAGCTTTCATATTCCTCGTGATCTGGCAGAACAGTGATGTAGTGTAATCTTGGTGCAGCTGGGAAGAACATAACAGATGTAAATATAAATAATAGCAGCCTTTAATTTATAGCTGTTGCATACCTCCCAATAATTCATATGGCCAAAGAGGGACACTTCTGCACAATTAGGAAGTGTTCCCGCTACTCTGTATGATATGCAAACTAAGGTTTAGAGATACACACACTTCATTTGTGCACAATGATCTTAACAGACATACTGTATATTCTGTAGAACTGACACACAACTTTGAGTGAAAAGAGTAGGAGGAACTCAAGAAAGATGAACATGGTCAGGGCTTAAAAACAAGGATTTTGCTAGGTATATAATATACCTATGGATATATTTGCTTTCGTGTACTTTGTTTTATTAAGAAGTGAATTAACGTTCATTTTTTTACTGTCTAAAAATTATAGAAATAGTCCCTGTATGGGTCTGCCCACTGCAGCCTATGCAGACACAGTCTCTGCAGGGCTGGATGTGCAGTGTAGTGTACTAGCCTATCAGGGACCATGTCTAGGCAACCTGTTCCAGCATGTTCTCCGAGACATGTTCTCAGATAGGCTAGGACACTACACTGCACACCAGCCTAACTGTGTTTATATACGCGGCAGTGTAATAAAGTAAAGAACATAAAAGTAAAGAAATACATATATATTATATACATAGTAAAATTCAGACGGTGTGCAGCGTAAGTGTGCAGCGGCAACTGTGGTGAGCCAAGACTTTGTTCAATTTGTTCTTAGGGTTAGGATTCTGGGTTAGGGTAGTGGCAGATGATAAGCTTTACATAGTAAATGAGTAGCACTCTGTGCCATTACCCCTAAGGCTACACCCTAACTTTAACCCCAAACCTAACTCTAAACCTTAGAACCAATTGATCAAAATCTCGGCAAGCCACCATTGTGCCACCAACTGGGACAAAACAGGAAAGGTTAAATGTAGGACTTTCCCTCAAAGGGAGGGACATTTAGGAGGCTGTTGTGTTCAATATTGCCCATGTATGCACTATGCCAAAGAATAAGAATTGAGCATATCATTAAAAAAAAGCTTATTTACTTATTTTGAAAAGTTTTATTTGCAACTCCATATGCTGCTCTGACAAAGCATTATGTGTCCTACTTTGTTACACAGAGCCTGGAGGGACAGTGAGCACTAAGACAACCCCCATAATTTACATAGACAATCACAGAGTGACTCAGCAGTAAAGAAGGGCCTGTAATAAAAATACTTTTTTTGTTAAATATAAGTACATTTAAGTTTTTTAATAATATGTTCAATTCTCATTCTTTGACATTCTAAGTACACAAGAAGCATGGCTGTGAAAATCCAGGGGTAGGGGCAATTACTGCCTAGGGCCACCTGCTATAGACTACAGGTTAACTACCCACAAGGACTATTTGGGTTCTTGTAACTCTTGGCACCAGCACCCTGATATCTGGCTTCTGTATCAGTCAGGGTCTCTCCATCAGGAATCAGCACTTCCAGACGTCCCAGTAACCTTCCTGTGGAAGTGACCAGGACAAGTTACTTACAGGGTGGAGGTAGGATCAGTATAGCAGCAACCAGGAACAAATAAGAGAACATACCATTTCAATATGTCTCAGCAGTAAAATTATTTATTTTTGGAAAATCAACAATATTTATAGGGGTTAGATACAGTGGGCATGTATACAACACAACCATGGCAGGGAGGGGCAGACAAATACAGGAGATTGACTCCACATGGGGTCTAATAGTCTGGCATCCTTGCATCCTGTCTGGCACCAGTGAACAATAGGCCAACCTCCAAATACACATAATGCTGTCTCCCTGTCTAGTCACCCAGACCTAAAAAAGAGTACATTAACTTTATATGTCAAACAACGGGACAAAACAGATTACAATACAATGGAGGTGTTTATGCACACAGTGGCTGGAGCCAAGCAGTCTGTACTTTATGGTGGCTCAATGGGCTAAGATTAAGGAACAGGAAAAGTGGTCCGAGACAATGTCATTTAAATAAAACAACCAGTACAAAACTTTCATACAATGATCCTTTAAGCAAGTAGAGGGAAATGTAAAAAATTGTACTAATGCATAACATTAATTTGGCTACAATGTCTTTCATTGTGATAAATGAAACTTATATTTTTAAAGTCATGGCTTGTTTTACCTTTTGTAGTGTCCTTTTAATAGAGCTCAAAATCTAATCTTCGATTTCTTGTCAAGTCACTGGCACATCTTTGTATACTAGCCAGTAAAGCAGCTATGTTAACATTCTTAGCTGGCTGTGACTGGATGCCCAGATCTATTACAATTGTGCTTGAAATATGGGGTCAAGTTAAACTGCATCATGCAACCTTTTGCATCTACAATATCTCCTGTACCATTCATAAGTGTCACTGCAACATCCCAAATTGTCTCTGCTCTCAAGTTCATCACAGTATCTTCAAAATGCAGCCCTTTCTTACAAATGATACACTAAGTACTAATTGACTCTCTCCCATCTGTATCAGTCTCATCTGCACCCCTTCCTTAGCGCACAGGCCAAATGCGCCTTGACAAAAGTGCACCGACAATTGTTCGCCGTCAATTGCTCGCCCGTCAAATGCGTCATGCTTTTGATAGCAGGCATTAGTCCTGGCTGCGAGTCTCATCTCATACCTTATACTTCTGGCACACTCAACCACCTCACAAATTGTTCATCCTCTGTTGCTTAACTCTATCAGTCCATATAATAATTTCCCAACATCATACATTTCCATTCTTGTATTACAATACCTTCCAACCACCTCTTTCTCTATATGCCCATTAGCACCAGAGGGGAGCTGTGTGTGTGTGTGGCGACACAAAGGAAATTAGTTTCAACCACTTTAACTACCTTCACAAGCAGGACTTTCAGTTCACTCTGTATCTATCTGTAGGTTTATGTATCCTTTTCATGTTAAGGAATCAGTGTATTCATTATGCGCTAATATGCAATCAGAATAAATCATGGTGGTTGGCTTAGCATCTGCACTTGGTATCAATATTAGCATTGATGTGCACAGGTCTGGTCTTGCTCAGTGGTGTTTCCTATAGCCAGTTTTAGAGCAGCATTCTCTGCAGATTTGGACTTAAAACCACTGCTGTTCCTGTTTTTATGATGGAGCCATTCCAGCTGCACTGTAGCCAGAAGAAAGGTAAGGCAACCCTGTAGAGATAAGCAGAGAGAAATTAAAAAAATGTCATTTTTAAAGAAAATACTACCGTGGTCATACATTTTAAATATTCTGTTTTTCATAACTATACATGAAATTGGTCAAATGTTTTCAGAACATGAGAAAAAAATACTGCCTGTAATTTATTAGTTTTGTATGTAATTATGCTACTATGGAATCTAGTATTTTGCTTATTGAGGGGGCCTAATATGATCTGCCAAAGCATAGGTCCCCCTGACCCGTTAGGTCCAATGCAGGTGTCCACAGCTCTGTTGGGAACACACAACAGATGTACAAATGTAAAACAAATTATTAAACTGATGGCGCTGAAAGAGTATGTTGTTCAATTTAGCAGCTAAACCAAAATCATCCACAATGGGTCACTCACTTGGTCACTCAAATGGCTTCACAAAACACTAAAAAGACAGCACTGTGCGAGTTAAAGGTACATGCTAACCATCACTGGACCATCGGCTGTATCCGGACAGTAGCCCTTTAAAGATGACTTTCTCTTCTACTTCAATTTTTACAATAACTGGGAAAAAGCTACTGTGCCCTTAAATTTGTTGGGGAAAATTATCTCATACTCACACCACGTCCCACATCCACTAGTAGTCAGACACTTAGAAAAAAAAATAGGCATTTCGTTATTTCTCATTATTAGAATTTATTAGAAAGAAATGTGGATTAGCAGCAAATACATCCAAAATGGCTACAACTAATGCACTCACTGGACGGCAACTGACAGCAAATCAGCAGACATAGCCTTTTATATTGTTTACATAACAAATGAAAAAATCCATCTTAACAGCCAATTACATTTTATTTATATATTATATCCAATAAGCTATAACACACGTGATCAAGACTTATCAAAAATGTTATGGTACATCACTCTAGATGTGCAGGAATATTTCATTCCTAAATGTTCTGCGCAAAGGGCAAATTATGTCCTTGAATATGAGAGAGAAAACATATTATGTTATGACTAAAAACCTGTGTGCTAGTCTCTAAATGAAAATGCTAAGTCATGGGTCGGATGTAGTTAACTATTTCATAATTAATGCCTTACAAATGGAAAATTACTGGTTTAATGCTTATATCCCAGTCAAATACCACACTAGCAGGAAAGATTGCTAATTTTGTGCTAATTTTGTATATATATATATATATATATATATATATATATATATATATATATGCTAAAAATATAAGGATATTTATATAATTTTTCCAACAATCCAATCTCAAGTCCAATATTTGGAATCTTTGCTGTATGAGCATATTTATGTTTTATGCTGCCTAGGCCATTCAGACTTGTGCGCCCACCACATCCCTCCTATGTATATATCAAATAATATGTTTGTGTGTGTTTGTGTATTTATATGGTATATCAGAAAGTATCAAGTAGACAAACACAAATTTCAATGTACTGCACTGAAATTTCCAGCAGCCTAAAATGTGCTGCCCTAGTCCTGGGCCTTGTGGGCCTGGCAGAAACATACCTACTTTTATTACTGTTTTCTGTGTTTGACCTATGTCACCTTACAGAGTCTGCTTGTTTGACCACTACTATTGCATTGTTAGGGTTCCCTGGTGGTCCATTGGTTAGAATTTGGCGCTTTCACGGCTGTTTGATTCCAGTCAGGGAACCAAGAGGTCACACAACCCTGAAGCCAGGCAGGGTTGGGCCTGGTCAGTACTTGTATGGGAGACCACCTAGGAATACCAGGAGATGAATGCTGTGGCCAACTGGAGAAGTAACTGGCAACCCACTCCAGTATCTCTGCCATGAATACCAATTGGATCAGCATAGTGTGCTGTGGTCCATGGAAACGACTGAGCGATGCAAACACACAAAACATTGCATTGTTATTCTGCCTGTCTCTGACCTCTGTCTATGTTCTGTATCATTCTGGACCCAGACCCCTGGTTTACCTCAATACCTCAGTTTGGCAAGTCTATTTCCTGAGCGGCAACCTGCATCATTATACATGACTCTGCATCTATCCCCCAATGCAATCTCAAATTAACTGCACAAGGCAGCACACTAATTGTGAAGCAAGGGGAATCTGATTACCAAACTGCATCACATCACTGAGCAGGCTGTACCCCTGTGATTAGACAGTAGAACAAGACCCAGAGGGTTGTAAATAATCCTGTTTTCAACTTCTCACATTCTCTCTTCCCAAATGGATCTGCAGATTTTGCAGTTTAGAGATAAAGTGAGCCAAGCATCCTACTTATAGGCATGAAGTAAATTTTGTCTTTTTTTTTCAAATATATTTATAATCTGAAACAAAATCCCACAGAATTATAATTTTAAAGGGCATCTGCAGTTTATGAAAAAAAAAAAAAATGTTTTGTCAAGTATGTCCAAAACTAACAATATTAGCAGCTTTGTAAACACTTTTTTTGGGGGGGGGGGGGGGGGGGGGTAGAATTCATCTTTTTGAAAAATCTGTTTATGATTAAGGAATCCATTTTGTGTTTGTTACATCACATCCTAAGAGCTGGATGATTGCGTTTGTATATTTGTAATTACCAGTAAGGGTTCACTGGTGGTCCAGTTGTTAAGATTCGGTCCTTTCACCACTGTTGACTTGGGTTTTATTCCAGTCAAGGAACCAAGAGATCAAACCACCCTGAAGCCAAGCAGGGTTGGGCTTGGTCAGTACTTGGATGGGAGACCACCTAGGAATTCCAGGAGCTGAGGCCCACTAGAGAATGAAGTGGCTACCCACTCCAGTATCTCTGCCATGAATACCAAGTGGATCAGCATGACCATGGACATCAAGATGTCTTGGTGTGTTACGATCCATGAGGTCACAGCGATTCAGAAAAAACTGGTCGACTAGAAATAAATTATAATTGACAGTAGTGGGACGGGTTGGGCAGGAGAGAACAGTAGAAGTCCAAAGCCTTTGTTAGGTAACTGGATAACACTGAGGTTTTGTGAATTGTAATACATGGGCTAGCAACATCTCTCTGCGTAGTAATTTTACTTGTGTCTTGACTGGCTGTAGACCGCCCCAGGCCTCCTGGCGTCGGTACGGAGGGCAACGTGACCCGTGCAGGAACGGGAGTAGGGTAGAGTAGGAATGTCTAGCTGGGGGGCAGGGTCGTGACCCTGGTAGGAGCGGGAGTAGGGTAGGATAGGAGTGGCTAGCTGGGGGGCAGGGCCACCTAGAGGTTTGGCGCCTGTTTTGTCAGTGTGCCCCCAGCTAGCCAAGAAGGCAGATGTGCTGCACTTCCTCTCCAACGGGGAGAGCGCGGTCGCGGCGGTTTCTGGGGGTAATGGCTTCCCTCCGCTCCCTCCTGTGTGGTGCAGTATCGGGACTGCCTTGGAGGACCGGGCGGAGGGCTTGATGGAGGTGTGCGCCGTCTGCGCGGGTGGTCGCAGCGAACGGCCACGGCGGCGGTTGGGTATGTACTTATAGGGGGGGGGGGGCTGTGCAGGTGCGGGAGGCATTCTCCTTGCAGCCCCGTCCACGTTAGGGAGTTCTCAGCCTCCACGTGGGCTGGCAGGCTCGGCGGGACAGCCAGTGAATAGTAGCCTTCTGAGGGTTGCTTCATGATTAGAGTAAAAATCAGATGGTTTTAATTATTAGATTGGATTCATCAGATACCCTCATTAAGCTACACTTATACTGCTGCAGAGTATTTAATATACACATGTTATAGTTAATTTGGTTCTATTCTGGAATGTCACTGGTTACTTTATCAATTGCTGCATAAGCATGCTGAATGTTTTCAGTACATGATACTTATGAGTGTGATCAGAGACTGAAAGAATACATCAGTTGGCGGTGCCGTCGGCACCACGTATGTCTGCCTGGTCATAGGCATGTTTCCAACAATAAATAAAGAGCATAAGAGAGTTGCCATAGGAGTTTAGTGTGTCCTTCAGGGGCTTGTGCGTGTGGTACTGCCTATCTGAAATAGTCCAACGCTTCACTACATGTACAAAGCCTTAAAGTATGTCTGCCAAGTTACTGGTACAGTTTAATTTGTAGTGCAGCAATTACAGCTACATTTGGAGCCTCATGAGGTCATAGGCTTGTAGGCTGCAAAATACGTTTACACAATGTGCATAGGTGAATGTAAGCACAGTGCCCATTGAGGGATCTCAGCATTAAAGGTGACTGACTTCCTTAACCAAAATCATTGCTTGATTGTGAATACTCATTGCTAATGCTGTAATGGCTGGCAGATAATTCTGTGCACTGAAGCTCAGCCCCAGTTCCAAGAAATTGTCAGTTTCAATTTGTTCCTTCCTATGAGAGGGAGGTAAGCTGTGAATTAATGGTGTCAGCTTTTCTATGGTTAAAGACGTATAATTTTACAGCATTGTGCATAGGATATATCACTTCATTAGTTGTTTCTAATCAGGAATATTAAGCCGCGAACAAATACATTGTAGCATGAGTGTAAGTAATATCTGGAGAGAAATAGAATAATAGTGGTTGACTAGTACTGATTTCTTGTATTTTACTTGCACCTTGCAATAACAATTCCTCGCAGCTGCTATTAATCATCAGATTTCCACGGAAACATGAAGGTATGCTTCCCAGTATCATAATACACTCAGTAAATAAAGCTCATAGTAGAGCTGCCCGTTATTATGCCCTTGCTGGTTAGACAGTTTAAGGGGAATTGTGTCGGTAGCATTGGTTAGCCAGTGGGGGGTGTATTGTTTCACTTCCCCCGGGACTAATGGGACAGGTTGGGGTTGAGCCTTAAGCTTAGGCGCGCGCCCCTCCCCCTCCCCATTACTATGGCTCACAAGTTCATCATGAACCCATTCCTGCCAGAGCAGCTTACATAATATTCAGATAGGCCCTGGTAGGGTAGCAGGGGAGATCCTGCTCCACGCTGATGATAGCCAGTAAGCTTGAAACAGCGTACATGGATAGGATTCTCAGCTTGAGTAAACCCAAAAAATTAAAGCCGTGTAATACAGCATGCCTAAGCTTAAAGGAAGCCATGTTAAGACAATTTTCTGGTCAAGCTACATAGCCGGTTATACCACTCGTTATATCAACAGTACCGGAGCTTATCCCGGATCTGTAGTTGTGGTTTCAATCCCCGTTTCATATGTAGGCTATATGCCAGAATATACTGTATTTGTTTTGTTTTATCATAAATACATACATAGGTTAGGTATATCTTAGCAATGTAGCGAAAAAGTCTATCATTAGTGGTCGGTGCTTGGGCGGTCCTCTTCCCATAGTTCATCTCCGGGGTATTCCCGGGGTAGCAGCCACAGGTCCTGTAGAATTTGAGCGGTGGTCCGCCTAGGAGATCTGGGCAGAGATATAGATGTCCTTTTCAGCCCCGTCTGGGAATCTGCCTCTGTTTATAACTTCTTACCCTAGGTTTTCGCCAGTGTCAGGTGGTCCCGGTATCCCGTTGCTTAGCGGGTTTGCGGGGCAGGTACCATTTGTGGGGCACTTAGCTTAATCACATAGGCAGACCCATATCCCTTGGATTTCTTCCCTTAGTTACATTAGAGTAGCCGGTTCCACATGGCGTCCTGTTACGAAGGCGGGCTTTAAATTTGCATTGCGGTTGCTCGTGGTTAATTAAAGATTTCTAGGTTAAATATGTAACTTTATTAAATTAAGCATTAATGGCTCTGTATAACCCGGTTCGACGGCAGGCCCCTAAATTTGGCCTGGTAGAGCTAGTGTGCTTTAGGCCGCGGTTTGGTTCAGCCCGAATTTAGGCTTGTACCATGCCATTGGCATGTACAGCTTTAAGCAGCCATAGGAGGATAGGTTCCCCACAAAGGGGGATCATTCAACTTTGTTTGCAGTAAGACGTGCAACGCAGCAGACATAAGCAAACAGGTGTAATTTAGGTCCCAGTTACAAGGGAATGGAAAGCCAGTAGCTCAAGTGGCTTAGTATTCCAAGTCCATGTGGGTAAGTGCAGGTGACCTGGTTAGAGCTAGTTGGGCCGTTCAGCGGCCTGCGTCGTGTTGGGGGGGCAATGCCCTTCCAGATACAACGGCGGGGTCGTTGTCAGGTCCGAGGGGGCAAGTTTTGGTCTCCGTCGTGTTCGAGGAGGGTCAATCAAGTATAGGCCGAGCGGGGGCAGAATGGGCTTGCCCGTTTGAGTAGATTGTTCTCCACACCCTAATTTCTGGTGCCAGTAAGGTATAGTACGCCTAGCACAGTAGAAAATGTTTTTCGGTTCAGGGTGGTGGTACGCATCTGGTAAAGTCTCGACTCGGGCTCAGCCGGCGATGGTCCTGCAGTAGGTATCCCGTTTTTCGGTGGGGTATCCCACAACGTGTGGCAGGGAAGGGGACTCCATTTCCCCCCACGGGGCGGCGTCTCGCGTAATGGAGGTTCGTAGGCCTGCCCAGGGTGCCAAGTCGCACAAGTTAAAATGATGGCTCAGGGGCCGCAAGTAGAGCTGACAAGATCGAGGTCCCTCGGTTAAGGCTGGGAGGAGGCTCCCTAGAAGGTGGGTTGTCGGGTAGGGCCCGGAGCCTGTTTCAACGGACCGGGCAAAAAAGGGCCTGACGTCAGAGGTACCGGTGGTACAAGTGGAGGAAGGTATCACAGGAGGTATGGCAAAGGGATGTAAGGCAAGTGGTAGCCTTTCCCAAGGGCCAGAGATACCACTGTGGAAAAAAGAGGTCTGTGGAAAGCACGAGGCTTTGGGTGCTGTACAGGTATCTCTTCTTCGGCAGGTAAGCCGGTGAGGAAGAGTTTGGCCTAAAACAGACAAGGCGCTCGTAACCTCAGGTGTGTTGGTCGTGGGATCCTAAGGTGATCAGGTGGCCGCGTGGGTCCGAGGGGAACCAGAAAAAAATGGAGGTAGCTACAATGTCCGAGGTGCACTGATAGCTCTCCTTTTTGTGACAATACGGTTCTTGGACCTCGCGCGTGAGTTGGTTGGTGTTTGTTCCTCACGAGAAAAAGGTGGTTCTCGATGAAGAGGTTTCTGCAACTGAGCGACACGTGATTCAGAGCTGGGTATATCTCGTGGGGGAACAGGCTACCCATGAGCTTTGTGCACGAGTAGAAACGGTAACAGCCGACAGGACGGTGTGCCCTGGGGCTTGGAGAAGGGAAAGTCAAAGTAATGGATGGGCATTCGAACATCGGACCAAACAGGCGTTTGCCTCAGGTGCCGATCTAGGGCCCCAGCTAGGGCGCGTGGCCCAGAAAAAATGGAAGTATGTTTTCATTGGTCAGAAGGATGGTAATTTCATCAGAGGGATGAACAGGTGGCGAGTGGCTCTAGTGCCGCCTATCCGGGAAGTGCTCCATGTGATGTTATAATCCCTAGTAATACACCCGGACGACCGCGGGTTTTATCAAGGGTAGGAAAGGAGCAGGCTTGGTAACAGCTGCCAACGGGGCTAGCTTAGAGGGTCTGGGGGCAAAAGCCAGGGAAGACCCGTACGTAAAGTAGTGGACTAGCCTAGAAGCAGTTTTGCTGTAATAAGGATAAGCTAAAGGTTTCTCGTTCTAATTGTCAAGATTTAGCCGGTAGTAGTCAGGACTAGGTGGAATTTTAAGGCTAGGGGCTGGGTAGATAGTATGCTGGCCTAGGCGTTTTGCGGGGGGAGTCGTATTCCGCAAAGGTAGTCTGCGGCCTTCTCCGTGGCGGTGGTGAGGGGAGTCGCCGGGACAGTGGTAAAGTGGGGGTGATCCTACCCTACGGGGGCACGGATGCTCCATCATGGTAGGCCCTGGACGAGGGTCAGGGCGCAGAGTGTACTGTCTTGTTTCCCAGGCTCCTCCCCTCTCTTGTTTACGTATATTTAATTAATGGTTTGTTATTACGTGAACTTGGTTTACCAATAAACGCTGTGGCCAGTATGCACCCCAAGCAAGTTGTTGTGTCTAATTATTTATTGATTAAGGGTTTAGAAAGGATTCTGCATAACAAGATTATTCAGGGAGCAAGTTATACCCAAAATGTCACGCGGACACACTCACTGGGCCTTTCACGGGTCATGACTGGCTGTAGACCGCCCCAGGCCTCCTGGGGTCGGTACGGAGGGCAACGTTACCCGTGCAGGAACGGGAGTAGGGTAGAGTAGGAATGTCTAGCTGGGGGGCAGGGTCGTGACCCTGGTAGGAGCGGGAGTAGGGTAGGATAGGAGTGGCTAGCTGGGGGGCAGGGCCACCTAGAGGTTTGGCGCCTGTTTTGTCAGTGTGCCCCCAGCTAGCCAAGAAGGCAGATCCCACCCACCCATCCCTTATATATTTTGGAACATAGGTGTTAAATTATTGAAAATTGTAAATATGTGTTCAAAAAAAAAAAAAAAAAAAAAAAAAAAAACAATATATATATATATATATATATTTATGTATGAAAAATGGGAAAATATGTGTTTAAAAAAAAACAAAAAAAAAACAAAAAAACAAGTACCCATACAATAAGTCGAGTATATTACGCTAATCTGTTTACGTTATTAGCAGTTGTATATGTATTCATTTCAGGCCGAGTTATGATGTGCCTGTATTTTGTTGTTGTCACAGCAAGGCGGTGGTGAGGGGAGTCGCCGGGACAGTGGTAAAGTGGGGGTGATCCTACCCTACGGGGGCACGGATGCTCCATCATGGTAGGCCCTGGACGAGGGTCAGGGCGCAGAGTGTACTGTCTTGTTTCCCAGGCTCCTCCCCTCTCTTGTTTACGTATATTTAATTAATGGTTTGTTATTACGTGAACTTGGTTTACCAATAAACGCTGTGGCCAGTATGCACCCCAAGCAAGTTGTTGTGTCTAATTATTTATTGATTAAGGGTTTAGAAAGGATTCTGCATAACAAGATTATTCAGGGAGCAAGTTATACCCAAAATGTCACGCGGACACACTCACTGGGCCTTTCACGGGTCAAGTTGTAAAGTCTCCAATTTTCAAATCAATTTTACAGAAAAAAAGAAACTGCTTGTAGATCACTCATATAAAATGACACAAAAAAGTCCCTCATGTGGGATATATTTAAAATACATGTCAGAATAATTCTTGGCATAAAGTGTATATATATGTAATACAACCCTCCATCCCTTCTCTATGTGTGGGGTCACACATGCTCAGATTCTGTGTAGCATTCCCGTTATTTATTACACACTACATACTGACAGTGTAATCAGCAAGGTAGCTAGAATGCTATTGAAGATCAGAGCATGATTGACGTCCCACTGATTAAGAGTAATCAGCAGAGAGAGATAACACAGAGTGGATGGGGGGAACGTCTGTGAAAATACTTACTGCACATAAAATCATACAATACACGTGGCTATTCCAAAATAATTTTTTCCAACTAAATATTAATTGTATAACATAGTTTGAACTTGCTCTTGCGCCTAAGATCTAAGCCAGCATTATAAGAAAATTAGACATTGTTTCTCCATATTTTAAATTTTCATAACTGTGACTTTGTATAGTAAATGTTAACAAGTCAACTTATAAAACTTGTTCATTAACTGGCATACAAATGATAGTTATGGTTTACAAAAATACTGAGTAATTTAATTTAAATATACAAAACTGGTAATGTGAACAAACTGGATATTGTAATTTCTCAATATATTCAAAACCAGAGAAAGCGTCCATAATTTAAAAAATACAATAATTATAGTGCATAGGCAAAGAGTAATATAATTACACAAAATCAGAAACATATTTCCAAAAATGCTTCATTAAAACCACCGGTGTATTCTTTAATCATACTATAACTGTACCTTTATTTTTTTATTATATTGTAGAGCAGGTTTGGTATAATAACTGGACACTGCCCCTAGTGGAGCACTATATCAACTACAAAAAATGTCAATGTTATATATGATTTTCAGTTTTTAATGAACATCAAAGTAATGTTAAGTACTGTCCTACAACCTCCTGTCATTGAGGTGTGATACTATTATCGTGCTTGATTAAAATGTCACTGTAGAACTATATTTAAAATATAATCTTGAAGAACTACACTTGAAAAAAAATATGTAATTATGCTGCTATGGGACCTACCATTTTAGTTTTTGGTGATCTACTTCCTGAGGTGGGATGAGACTTTATATCTGCACAACACGAATGCACTAGTAGTTCTTACAATATGCACAAGAAACCTTGGAGTGGGTTATTACATGCCACTGCACATATCATTACTTTAAAGGATCATCTATATTATATTACCTTTTAATTCAATGATGCTACTATTGATTCTAAAAATATCTAAATCGTTTTGCTCATAGTTATTTAAAATGCATATATGAAAACAATAAAGCACAGTGGTCCTTTAATTACAAAAATAGCAATGAGTATGCATGTGCATAAAAAGTATTGTATTGTTATTACATTAAAGTGGCCACTTCCTTCACATATTGCAATTTAACAAATGTGTTTCTTCTCTCCCAGAGTATAAAATGGTTCACAAACTTGTGTGTATACGAAAGTGTGTGGTGGAGGTGTAGCAAATTATGATGACTAATCCAAAGTGACATTTAGCACTAGTAATAGCAAGTTAATACAGTTTATAATAGGGACAATGCAAACATAAAAAGTCTTCATAATATCTAATCTGCCTAGACCAATAGCATTTCGGGACCCTGTGCCTACATGCTAATGACTAATATGCTAATAAGGAGGCAACCCCCTTACTGGGCATTCTATGGCAACACACTAGCATCTTCTAGCAGGCTGCTATTTTGTAATATGCACTGCAGAGCCTAAATCCCTTTCTCAATCACTACCTAGTTGTGGTGAAGGGGCTTGTGCATTTCAATGAAGCTGTGAGCTATACCATACCCCTTAGATTGTAAGTTTGCGAGTCTTCAATCTTGTGTCAGTGTCTTGGAAACAAGCTCTATGTACATTTGATTTTATGCTCAAAAACAGGGCCCTCCATTCTTTACAATGTGTTAAGTTTGTTTTTTTGCCATGTACTCAACCCCTGTACAGCGCTACGTAATATGTTGGCGCGATATAAATAAAGATAATAATAATAATAATACCATGTAGAATCCACCAAGATGGGCATGTCATAGCAGTCAGACAAATTACAGCCAACTGGAGAAGGAACTGGCAACCCACTCTGGTATCTTTGCCAATAAAACATGCTGCAGCCCATAAGGTCACAGAGAGTCGAACATGACCGAACAACTAAACAACAACAGATGCTACTTAAGCTAGTTTCTCTAATTATCAATGAGTCTGTAGCTTATCACTCTCTGATACGTAGATGATTCCTAGAATAACTCTGTTATAAACAACACCTTTTTAAAGCCCTATTATAAATAACCCCTAGTGTGCATCCCCTCCTGCTGTCATGTACCAGTATAGAGATACACTGGCTGGCGTCGAGCTGCAATACTCAATGGCAGTTAGCGCACAATTTCTCCTATGGATTCTGGCCAGCTCTTGTTAACAGACTGTCTGCCCGTCTCACTGACAAGTCTCCCAGTGTTGGAGCTCAGACGCTTTGATGGATTCTGCAGCTCGCAGGAGAGATGAGACGCGGCCTCAGCGCAGTGTACAGTGTGAAGCGCGGCTCTATCACAGAGAATAGATCAAACATGAGGTACAATCCCAGAGCAAGCTGTCTGATCACTTAAAGGAACACAGCCGGTAATCTTTAAAGGCCCACCCGACAATTTTTTTTTATATTTTCTTTTCAATACCTAAACTTGATAATGCGCTAAATCTTTTTAAAAAGAACATTTCCATTTAAAAAAAATATATATGCAATTATTATTTGCTAGAGATATCTGACATGGTTCTGTATCTACTTTCTCAGATGTGTGTGTCCTAAGATTTCCATTAGACCTAGTCAGTGGCGGAGTAGGTGAATGTAGGTGCAAAATAGTCAGTGGTGGAGTAAGCGGCCTAGTCAGTGGCGGAGTGAATGAATGAAGGTGCAAAATAATCCCCCCCCCCCCCCCCCCCCGCAAATTCTCAATCTACTCCTTGGGGTCGATAAAAAGTCAAAAACATATGTGAATGATCAGATCACCCCTTTAGTGATCAGATTACCTTTCAATAGAGTAATTATTATTGGCCATTGTCATCTAATACATTTAGATTTTTCCTTAATTTTCAGTTGCACATGGCCCCTATCCGGTTGTGGATCCCAGTACTTTGCACCTGCTGCACCAGCAGTAGCTCTGCCACTGTGCAGACAGAAGCTGCCTGTGCTTTCAAAGTCAAGGTCAGGATGTTAATCAGTCAACTGCAATATAATTGCATATAAAAAGCAAACATTAGACATTGTGTTATTATTATTTGCATTTTAAAATGATACTACATACTTCCAGGTTTAATTATTCACAATAGCATATTTTAAGTATACGAGGTTCTTTAAGAAATGAACGCTGATCCATTGTGTATTTATTTTCAGCTTGCTACGCTCCTGCATGATATAATTTCAAGCCACAGAATATTATGCAGTAGAATAAAATAGATCTCTTATTTCCAGTGGGTTGTTTTTGCTAGATATTTTTAG
Organism: Discoglossus pictus; assembly: GCA_027410445.1. NCBI lineage: Eukaryota > Metazoa > Chordata > Amphibia > Anura > Alytidae > Discoglossus > Discoglossus pictus. The sequence continues at coordinate 127,682,342 of CM050164.1, forward strand.
GCAGAGTATCATACTTGGAAGCACCTGAACAAATATGTGATTTATATCTTCCAGCAGCCCCTGCCTTCTCGGGGAGATTTGTTCCAGCCAACAGACTTTGCCTCTGCATGGGAAACAGCCGCTAGAGCCTCCATGCAGCTGTTGAATTAATCAAGGCCTTGTCATGATGTGGGAGGAGAGTCTGTCTGGCTGGGGTCACCAGAGCACGGTCAGCAGGAGCAAAGAGGAGGCTTGTGAAGGGGCAGCACTCGCACAGCAGCACCAGCTGCTGCTATACAGCTGAGCGCTGGACATGGGTGTAAAAGTAACACACAACTGCTTCTCCACACATAAACACATTGAATAATCTGGGGGAGACTTCTCCCTCTTGTCCAGCTCAGTTCCTACACCCATGGCTCTGCTAACAACCTTGTTTTTTCCTCTTCTCTTATCACCTCCTCTCACTCCTATCTTCAAGACTTTTCTCGTGCTGCCCCTATTCTCTGGAACTCCTTGCCACACTCCACTAGACTATCCTCTTGCCTCAAATCCTTCAAAACCTCACTAAATACACCTGTTTAAAAAAGCTTTTCACCTTAAGCATTAATATGCACAATGTATCTAGCATCCAGTGGCGGCTGGTGACTTTTCAAGTTGGAGGGGCGACAGGGCGAAACATAGCCACTCCCCCTTTTTTCAAACCACACCCATTTTTATAACTCCTCCCCCTGACGTCATAATGACCTTTATAAGCCCCGCCCAATGACCTTATGCTTGTGAAGCCCATTGAAATACATGATCTGCAATGCAGAAATGTCAAGAAGTAAAGTAACAATGTGTTAAATTCATTGGTATACAATATAGATTGAAAAAACTCATGTGACAAGACTACAGCAATATCATAATTGCACCTATACGTATTAACAGAAAAATTAAAGGAGTGACACCTACCATTAGTCGGCTCTTCTTCTCAGGGTATTCACGTTCATTAAGTTGACCAATGAGTAGAAACAAATCTGCAGCCACATAGGGTTTGCACCTGGGGTTGGAAGAAAACAAGCAAATCAATCATACCATTCAAGAACAAAACCATACTTAAAAAACATTAAACGACCAAGTGGAACCATATAGGCCCCAAACATACCTTAGAAGACCAAGTGTGACTATATAGGCCCCAAACATACCTTAGAAGACCAAGTGTGACTATAGGCCCCAAACATACCTTAGAAGACCAAGTGTGACTATATAGGCCCCAAACATACCTTAGAAGACCAAGTGTGACTATATAAGCCCCAAACATACCTTAGAAGACCAAGTGTGACCATAGGCCCCAAACATACCTTAGAAGACCAAGTGGAACTATATAGGCCCCAAACATACCTTAGAAGACCAAGTTTGACCATATAGGCCTCAAACATACCTTAGAAGACCAAGTGTGACCATAGGCCCCAAACATACCTTAGAAGACCAAGTGGGACCATATAGGCCTCAAACATACCTTAGAAGACCAATCAGCACTGCATAGGCCCAAACCAGTGGACCTTGGGATTCAAGAAAACAACAACATTTCACTTCTGTTTAGACCACACAATAATCAATGTCAAACAAACACGTTGAATTAGCATATGGATAACCATATGAGCAGTAACGCCACGCCAAGGCTTCAACAATTGTTACTGACCATTCACACACCTTTCATAGCTCCTTCAATATGCACACCCACACACCATTCATACTTTACTTACCACTAGTTATTTTTGGTAGTGAGGTGGTGCCATTTCTGAGAACTTTACGTACCCTTGAAGGTGCCTCCAAGTCCTTCAAACCAATGCATTTAACCGCTACAGGGCCATGGTGCTTTTTAATTACTTTTTTGATCCTCTTCAATGTGGAGAAGCATCTTTCTGGTTCTTTAGTAGTCTTCGTTGTTGTAAGCAGGATTCCTTATAGCTTCACTCACTCTGTTAAATTATGTAGATTAAATTGATGCTAAAGTTGCTGCAGAGCAACAGCACTTGTACAGACATGGAATTCTTGCTTCCTGTACACAAGTGACAGCTACCCTTGGAAGTGCCTCCAATTCCTTCAAACCACGCCAAGGCTTCAACAATTGTTACTGACCATGCACACACCTTTCATAGCTCCTTCCATATGCACACCCACACACCGTTCATACTTTACTTACCACTAGTTATGTTTGGTAGTGTGAGGTGGTGCTGCTTAACGCAGTTTATCTTTGCACACCTTGGGGGTATGCATTCTTCTTTGCTTCAATCACTTGTATTTTAATTTTGCACGGCGATCTTTCAAAGAACAAAACTTCTCAATGGTTTTTTCATTGAAGTGTGGGATCTCGGAAATCAGTTGCTTTTCCATTGAGAGCATCGCCAATGCATTCAACCGCTCCAGGGACATGGTGCTTCTTAAAAAGGTTTTTATCCTCTTCAATGTTGAGAAGCATCTTTCTGATTCTGCAGTAGTCATTGGTGTTGTAATCAGGATTCTTAATAATTTCACTGTCTCTGTGAAATCATTCTGCAGATTAAATTGATGGAAAAGTTTGTGCAGAGCAACAGCACTTGTACAAGTATGAAACTCTGTCTTCCCATACAGAAGTGACAGCTCAGTGCGTAATTGTTCCTTCTTCAGTATTGGATATGCTTGCACGGTGTCTTCCAGAGCTTGGGTTGGAAAGCAAGTGCCATGGGTTTTATACAAGTCACTTTGAACAAGTTTGGCACTGACTAGGTGATTTGAAAATGAAAATCGTTCTTTTGCATGAACCACCACTATGTCACATACCTCTCTTGAAAGTTGTCTCAAGGTTGAGATCTCCGCACTCCGTCTGTTGACTGTTAGATCGCTTGGCAAACTTGCTTCTATCTCTTCCACAGAATTCCGGATTTTCTGGATGCTGGCGACAAAGTCTTCTGTGACTTTTTTGATATAAACAGTATCCGTGTCTCGCTTCTGAAGCTGACTATAGAGGATGTCTACATGTGGCATTATTAAATGAAATAATTTAAGGAAGTAAAGGAACTCCCTGTCTTCCAGCATTCCAATGAAACCTGCGGCTTCCCGTATAGATGTTGGATCAAAGTTTAGACATGCTTCAATTGTCTGGAAACACTCAAGTAGCGCATCTCTGTTCTCGTAGATCACGTTCACGGTCCTAACGTTGAAGTTCCATCGTGTCGGTGCACCTCTTGGAAGTCTTCTACCAACTACCTCATCCAGAACTCCAGTCCTTTTTGGAGAGCGTGAAAAAAAAGATGGTATGCCGCCTATGTTTGAAAAAAAAACTCTAACTCTTCCAATCCTTGAAACTGCTTTCTCCATTATTAAGTTCAGTTGGTGAGCATAGCAATGGACGTAGTGTGCGTTCGGGTACACGTCTTTTATTTTTCTTTGAACTCCTCCTTGATCTCCACGCATCACACTGGCACCATCATAGCTTTGAGCTATGAGTTTCTTCTTGTCTTCTGGCTCTGGGAGAACAGTATTCAGTGTTTCCAGCACAACAGCAGCAATGGAGTCTGCATCCGTTGATTTCATTTCCGTGAAGCCATCAAATCTTTCCACCACTTGATGCTTCTTGTCAATGTAGCGATAGACTACAACGCACTGTGTCCTAGCGGAAATATCGGTTGTTTCATCCGCTTGGATTGCCACAAACTGGGCTTCCTTAAGCTCTTGGTGAATCACTTCCTTTATAACTTCATGCATGCAGTCCAGTAGCTCATTCTGCACGGTTTTGGAAGTGCCCTTAAACACAGTTGCAGTCTTCAAATGCTGTTCCATTGCACTATCGATACTGCCAACCAAATCCACCAGGCCTCTAAACACTCCTGGATTTAGCGATGTTTCACTCTCGTCGTGTCCTCTTAATGCCAGTTCAAAGGCGCCACAAAAGCGAACACAATCAATTATCTTCGAAAGGATGTACCGGTTCTTAGCCACTTCTTCGTTGTGTTTTTGAATGCTGACTTGGTATCCTTGGTCCAGTTGAACAGCAATGTTCGCCTGTCCAAGCATCTCAAACTTGATCCTGTTATCCAAGTGAGCTTTAGAACTTTTGTGTTTTGCCAATTTGTCAGCTAGATGTTTGACGTCAGTCACTCCAGTTTTGGTCCAAGCAGCGTCACCACCAAATAGGATGCATGGGAAACAATATAAGGACTTCCTAGAAACGCTTCCAGAAAGCCAGTCGTTCTTCTTGTACCATTCAGTATTGAAATTACGGACATATTGCTTCCCTCTATCTCTTGCGATTTGCTGCAGATTTATCTCTGGTTGGTCAGCTCCTAACCGTTTTACTTCCACCTTCTCCTCATAGGTTAGGGTGGCGAAAGGCTTCACAAGTAGAGAGTCAATAGTATTCATTTCTGATATTGATACCAATAAAAGAAAGAGATCACGGTATATTAATTTATATTATGTCACAAAATTACTTAAAAATAACAGTGTGTTGATTTCATTGGTATACATTACAGATTGCAAACCCTCATGTGACAAGACTACATCACCATCAAATTTGCACCTATACACATGGACAGAAAATTAAAGGCAATGATACTCACCAACAGTTGACGCTCCTTCTCGGGGTATTCACGTCCAGTAAGTCAACCAACGAGTCCAAACAAATCTGCTTTCACAGATAGTTTGCACCTGGGGGGTGATAGAAAACAACAAAAAAAACATTAGAAATCTCAAGACCCAAACCGTAACTTTTAAAACCTTAAAAGTCCAAGTGTGACCATATACTCACCAACAGTTGACGCTCCTTCTCGGGGTATTCACGTCCAGTAAGTCAACCAACGAGTCCAAAGAAATCTGATTCCACAGATAGTTTGCACCTGGGAAGTTATAGAAAACAAAAAAAAAAACATTAGAACGTTTAAGACCCAAACTGTAACGTTTAAAACCTTAAAAGAGCAAGTGTGACCATATAGGCCCCAACCGCACCTTAAAAACCCTAAATAACAAATTGGGACCATATAGGCCCCAACCGTACCTTAAAAACCCTAAATAACAAATTGGGACCATATAGGCCCCAACCGTACCTTAAAAACCCTAAATAACAAATTGGGACCATATAGGCCCCAACCGTACCTTAAAAACCCTAAATAACAAATTGGGACCATATAGGCCCCAACCGTACCTTAAAAACCCTAAATAACAAATTGGGACCATATAGGCCCCAACCGTACCTTAAAAACCTTAAATAACAAATTGGGACCATATAGGCCCCAACCGTACCTTAAAAACCTTAAATAACAAATTGGGACCATATAGGCCCCAACCGTACCTTAAAAACCTTAAATAACAAATTGGGACCATATAGGCCCCAACCGTACCTTAAAAACCTTAAATAACATATAGGCCCAAAAAAAAATATATATATATATATATATATAAATATATATATATATATATATATATATATATATATATATATATATATATATATATATATATAAAAATTGATATCAATATATCACAATAAATAAATATATATATATATATATATATCAAATTGTTATATATATATATATATATATATATATATATATATATATATATTTATTTATTGTGATATTTTGATATTAATTTATATATATATATATATATATATATATATATATATATATATATAAAAAATTACACATAAATATACATAAACATATACATACAACAATATATATTAATTGATATTTATTATTTGATTAATTGATGTTCTTTATTTCATGATATATTATATTGTTCATGCATTTCTATTACACTGTATGTATTATACATATTACAGTGCTATTTTTTGGCTATACATGTTACAGGATATTATCCTGTAACATGTATATCACATAAAATAGCCCTGTAATATGTATAATACATACAGGGTCAAACAAGTTCACACTAACCTTTTTTACCCTTACAGGCTTCCATACCTGCTTGCTGATTTGCTAATTTTTTAAAGACTCTCATTGGTTGAAATCGATGTCAATCAAAAATTTCAGCCAATCAGAGTCCTTCAAAAATTAGTATATATAGCAGACCGTGGGAAAAAAACAATTAATCGCGGGAGGGGCTCCTTGTAGGAGGAGCTCTTTTTAGTGTGTTGTTTTTTTTTTTTTAGAGCGTCGGTTTTTTTTTTGGAGGCCTCTTTCAATGGGCCAGAATGGATGGATGGACAATGGCTTCAATCAAGATTGGATTATTTTTGATCATTGGCTTCAATCAACATGGATTATTTTATTTTTGATCATTGGCTTCAATCAACATGGATTATTTAATTTTTGATCATTGGCTTCAATCAACATGGATTATTTATTTTTCATCATGACTATATCCAGAGAGGACAGAAGGCCAACGCTGGAGGGGTCAATTTTACAGGTAAGTATGTGCTGTTGTTTATTTTATTTTTTATTAATGTTTGTTTAAAGCTGTTTATTTATTTTGTATACAATGTGTTGTGTCACTAACTGTACTAACAATGTGTGTATGTGCTGTTTATTTTATTTTTTATTAATGTTTGTTTAAAGCTGTTTATTTTTGTATACGATGTGTGTTGTGTTACTAACAATGTGTTTGCTTACTGTGTGTAAATTAATTGTAATAATGTTTTTACTGTATTTTTTTTCCCTTCCCTTATTTTTATTTTATCTTTAGAAGTGACAGGCACATATACATGCCTGTTACTTCTAAAAATGGAATAAAAATAGGGGGGGGGGGGGGGGTTAGGTAGTTGGTTAATGGTTCATCCAGGGTGGGGTCGGTCACGGTCAGGCGCCCATCGGTCGCCCATAGGCCACGACCAGGGGTGGCACAGGCCTCATGGGGGTGAACATCCACCCCCATGTGGCCTGGTCAACCCCGCTCACTGCCCGAATACCCGGGGTAGCATAGGCCGCATCGGGGTGGTGCCGGGGGCCCGGTGGTGATCGGGCCTCGGGCAGGGTGGCATACATGGAGGTCATCAGGGGTGGCACAGGCCTCATCAAGGGGGTGATCCGATCACCCCCATGTGGGCCTGTGCCACCCCGCTCACCACCCGACTACCCCGATCCCGTGATCGGTGTAATCCGGTGGTGGCATGATGGCATAGCTAGGCTAGCATAGGGCAGGCCTGATCGGGGGTGGCACAGGCCACATGGGGGTGATGGCTGGGGGTGGCACTGGCACCAGGCATTGTAGGCCTAGGGTCGTCGGTGGTAGTTGGTGGGTGGCTGGGTAGGTGTCACTGGCAGGCCAGGCAGGCATAGTGGGGGACTGGGGGTAACTGGTCACCCCTAACTTTTATTAGGGGCTACTAGGGGTTTTGGTTTGGCCAGGGGCAGGGGCAGGTGCCAGGCAGAGGCAGGTGTAGACTTACTGTGTTAGGCAGGCAGAGCAGATGAGTAGATTCAGCCAGGGAGGTCTCTCAGTCTCAGCGTGACCAGGGTCAGGAAACAGAAAGGGGGAAGGGACAGGGAACTGGTGGTTTTATTGACTGTATCAGTCAATCAAAATCAAACTCGAGGCTCTATTTGCTGGCGGGCGCTCAGGGCTAACGGTCTGGGTGGGTTTAGATTTATCACTTAGTAACTGGACAGCCTTCCATCATTGATTGGTCAATGATGGAAGACTGTCATTTATTAATTGATACATTTATGACCGCCCATGCATATCGTCACTGTGATGGTGGGCGGCATGCATTAACGGTCAGTGGGCCAGGCCAGGACTCATTGAAGAGAAGAGAAGAGTCTAAAGGTTAGTGTACACAGTGTAACTATTGTAATTGATAACACAGGGTGCAGGCAGGGGGCGATAGATAGATACACAGCATTAGTTAATGTAGCGCAAGAGTTATTTTAAAGTGACAGTGTCCCTTTTCTAACTTTAATTCATTTTAATACTATTTAGACTTGAAATGATGATGTACACCTTATATTTATTTGTTTTTGGGTTATACTAATACATTGTTGTGTTTTTTTTATTGCAGGGTGAAGAAAATATTTGGGGGGGGCGTTTGCCCTGACGCCCCAATGGACGGGCCGCCCCTGCTAGCATCCTTCTATACCCTGCCCATATTTTTTAGATTGTATGCCTGCGAGTCTTCAATCCTGATTGGTGTTTTAGGGAAAGCACAGTTTATGTTTGATTTTAAGCCCAAAGACAGGGCTATCCATTCTTTTGAGATGCTTTTGTTGACTTGTTCTTTACGCCTGTATAGCGTTACAGAATATGTTGGATAAAGGATAATAATCAGGGGCGGCCCGTCCATTGGGGCGTCAGGGCAAACGCCCCCCCAAATATTTTCTTCACCCTGCAATAAAAAAAACACAACAATGTATTAGTATAACCCAAAAACAAATAAATATAAGGTGTACATCATCATTTCAAGTCTAAATAGTATTAAAAATGAAGTAAAGTTAGAAAAGGGACACTGTCACTTTAAAATAACCCTTGCGCTACATTAACTAATGCTGTAAGTGTGTATCTATCGCCCCCTGCCTGCACCCTGTGTGATCAAATTACAATAGTTATACACTGTGTACACTAACCTTTAGACTCTTCTCTCTCTTCAATGAGTCCTGGCCTGGCCCCCTGTCCCTGACCGTTAATGCATGCCGCCCACCATCACAGTGACGATATGCATGGGCGGTCATAAATGTATCAATTAATAAATGACAGTCTTCCATCATTGACCAATCAATGATGGAAGGCTGTCCAGTTACTAAGTGATCAATCTAAACCCACCCAGACCGTTAGCCCTGAGCGCCCGCCAGCAAATAGGGCCTCGAGTTATCATTTTGATTGACTGATACAGTCAATAAAACCACCAGTTCCCTGTCCCTTCCCCCTTTCTGTTTCCTGACCCTGGTCACGCTGAGACTGAGAGACCTCCCTGGCTGAATCTACTCATCTGCTCTGCCTGCCTAACACAGTAAGTCTACACCTGCCCTGCCCCTGGCCAAACCAAAACCCCTAGTAGCCCCTAATAAAAGTTAGGGGTGACCAGTTACCCCCAGTCCCCCACTATGCCTGCCTAGCCTGCCAGTGCCACCTACCCAGCCACCCACCAACTACCACCGACGACCCCAGCCATCACCCCCATGTGGCCTGTGCCACCCCCGATCAGGCCTGCCCTATGCTAGCCTAGCTATGCCATCATGCTACCACCGGATTACACCGATCACGGGATCGGGGTAGTCGGGTGGTGAGCGGGGTGGCACAGGCCCACATGGGGGTGATCGGATCACCCCCTTGATGAGGCCTGTGCCACCCCTGATGACCTCCATGTTGCCGCCCTATGCCACCCCCGAGGCTCGATCACCACCGGGCCCCCGGCACCACCCCGATGCGGCCTATGCTACCCCGGGTATTATCGGGCAGTGAGCGGGGTTGACCAGGCCACATGGGGGTGGATGTTCACCCCCATGAGGCCTGTGCCACCCCTGGTCGTGGCCTATGGGCGACCGATGGGCGCCTGACCGTGACCGACCCCACCCTGGATGAACAAACTACCTACCCCCCCCCCCCCCTATTTTTATTCCATTTTTAGAAGTAACAGGCATGTATATGTGCCTGTCACTTCTAAAGATAAAATAAAAATAAGGGAAGGGAAAAAAAAATACAGTAAAAAGTAAAAACAATGAAACATTATTACAATTAAACAGTAAGCTAACACATTGTTAGTACAGTTAGTAACACATTTTTATACAAAAATAAACAGCTTTAAACAAACATTAAAAATAAAATAAAATAAACAACAGCACATACTTACCTGTAAAATTGACCCCTCCAGCGTTGGCCTTCTGTCCTCTCTGGATATAGTCATGAAAAATAAATAATCCATGTTGATTGAAGCCAATGATCAAAAATAAAATAATCCATGTTGATTGAAGCCAATGATCAAAAATAAAATAATCCATGTTGATTGAAGCCAATGATCAAAAATAAAATAATCCATGTTGATTGAAGCCAATGATCAAAAATAATCCAATCTTGATTGAAGCCATTGTCCATCCATCCATTCTGGCCCATTGAAAGAGGCCTCCACAAAAAAAACCGACGCTCTAAAAAAAAAAAAACAACACACTAAAAGAGCTCCTCCTACAAGGAGCCCCTCCCGCGATTAATTGTTTTTTTCCCACGGTCTGCTATATATACTAATTTTTGAAGGACTCTGATTGGCTGAAATTTTTGATTGACATCGATTTCAACCAATGAGAGTCTTTAAAAAATTAGCAAATCAGCAAGCAGGTATGGAAGCCTGTAAGGGTAAAAAAGGTTAGTGTGAACTTGTTTGACCCTGTATGTATTATACATATTACAGGGCTATTTTATGTGATATACATGTTACAGGATAATATCCTGTAACATGTATAGCCAAAAAATAGCACTGTAATATGTATAACAAATAAAGTGTAATAGAAATGCATGAACAATATAATATACCATGTAATAAAGAACATCAATTAATCAAATAATAAATATCAATTAATATATATTGTTGTATGTATATGTTTATGTATATTTATGTGTAATTTTTTATATATATATATATATATATATATATATATATATATTTGGATATATATATATATATATATATGTATATATATATATATATAAAAATTAATATCAATATATCACAATAAATAAATATATATATATATATATATATATATATATATCAATTTGATATATATATATATATATATATATATTTATTTATTGTGATATATTGATATCAATTTTTATATATATATATATATATATATATATATATATATATATATATATATTTATATATTATTTTTTTTTTTTTTTTGGGCCTATATGTTATTTAAGGTTTTTAAGGTGCGGTTGGGGCCTATATGGTCCCAATTTGTTATTTAAGGTTTTTAAGGTGCGGTTGGGGCCTATATGGTCCCAATTTGTTATTTAAGGTTTTTAAGGTGCGGTTGGGGCCTATATGGTCCCAATTTGTTATTTAAGGTTTTTAAGGTGCGGTTGGGGCCTATATGGTCCCAATTTGTTATTTAAGGTTTTTAAGGTGCGGTTGGGGCCTCTATGGTCCCAATTTGTTATTTAAGGTTTTTAAGGTGCGGTTGGGGCCTATATGGTCCCAATTTGTTATTTAAGGTTTTTAAGCCGGCGGTTGGGGCCTATATGGTCACACTTGCTCTTTTAAGGTTTTAAACGTTACGGTTTGGGTCTTAAACGTTCTAATGTTTTTTTTTTGGTTTTCTATAACTTCCCAGGTGCAAACTATCTGTGGAATCAGATTTCTTTGGACTCGTTGGTTGACTTACTGGACGTGAATACCCCGAGAAGGAGCGTCAACTGTTGGTGAGTATATGGTCACACTTGGACTTTTAAGGTTTTAAAAGTTACGGTTTGGGTCTTGAGATTTCTAATGTTTTTTTTGTTGTTTTCTATCACCCCCCAGGTGCAAACTATCTGTGAAAGCAGATTTGTTTGGACTCGTTGGTTGACTTACTGGACGTGAATACCCCGAGAAGGAGAGTCAACTGTTGGTGAGTATCATTGCCTTTAATTTTCTGTCCATGTGTATAGGTGCAAATTTGATGGTGATGTAGTCTTGTCACATGAGGGTTTGCAATCTGTAATGTATACCAATGAAATCAACACACTGTTATTTTAAAGTAATTTTGTGACATAATATAAATTAATATACCGTGATCTCTTTCTTTTATTGGTATCAATATCAGAAATGAATACTATTGACTCTCTACTTGTGAAGCCTTTCGCCACCCTAACCTATGAGGAGAAGGTGGAAGTAAAACGGTTAGGAGCTGACCAACCAGAGATAAATCTGCAGCAAATCGCAAGAGATAGAGGGAAGCAATATGTCCGTAATTTCAATACTGAATGGTACAAGAAGAACGACTGGCTTTCTGGAAGCGTTTCTAGGAAGTCCTTATATTGTTTCCCATGCATCCTATTTGGTGGTGACGCTGCTTGGACCAAAACTGGAGTGACTGACGTCAAACATCTAGCTGACAAATTGGCAAAACACAAAAGTTCTAAAGCTCACTTGGATAACAGGATCAAGTTTGAGATGCTTGGACAGGCGAACATTGCTGTTCAACTGGACCAAGGATACCAAGTCAGCATTCAAAAACACAACGAAGAAGTGGCTAAGAACCGGTACATCCTTTCGAAGATAATTGATTGTGTTCGCTTTTGTGGCGCCTTTGAACTGGCATTAAGAGGACACGACGAGAGTGAAACATCGCTAAATCCAGGAGTGTTTAGAGGCCTGGTGGATTTGGTTGGCAGTATCGATAGTGCAATGGAACAGCATTTGAAGACTGCAACTGTGTTTAAGGGCACTTCCAAAACCGTGCAGAATGAGCTACTGGACTGCATGCATGAAGTTATTAAGGAAGTGATTCACCAAGAGCTTAAGGAAGCCCAGTTTGTGGCAATCCAAGCGGATGAAACAACCGATAATTCCGCTAGGACACAGTGCGTTGTAGTCTATCGCTACATTGACAAGAAGCATCAAGTGGTGGAAAGATTTGATGGCTTCACGGAAATGAAATCAACGGATGCAGACTCCATTGCTGCTGTTGTGCTGGAAACACTGAATACTGTTCTCCCAGAGCCAGAAGACAAGAAGAAACTCATAGCTCAAAGCTATGATGGTGCCAGTGTGATGCGTGGAGATCAAGGAGGAGTTCAAAGAAAAATAAAAGACGTGTACCCGAACGCACACTACGTCCATTGCTATGCTCACCAACTGAACCTAATAATGGAGAAAGCAGTTTCAAGGATTGGAAGAGTTAGAGTTTTTTTTTCAAACATAGGCGGTATACCATCTTTTTTTTCACGCTCTCCAAAAAGGACTGGAGTTCTGGATGAGGTAGTTGGTAGAAGACTTCCAAGAGGTGCACCAACACGATGGAACTTCAACGTTAGGACCGTGAACGTGATCTACGAGAACAGAGATGCGCTACTTGAGTGTTTCCAGACAATTGAAGCATGTCTAAACTTTGATCCAACATCTATACGGGAAGCCGCAGGTTTCATTGGAATGCTGGAAGACAGGGAGTTCCTTTACTTCCTTAAATTATTTCATTTAATAATGCCACATGTAGACATCCTCTATAGTCAGCTTCAGAAGCGAGACACGGATACTGTTTATATCAAAAAAGTCACAGAAGACTTTGTCGCCAGCATCCAGAAAATCCGTAATTCTGTGGAAGAGATAGAAGCAAGTTTGCCAAGCGATCTAACAGTCAACAGACGGAGTGCGGAGATCTCAACCTTGAGACAACTTTCAAGAGAGGTATGTGACATAGTGGTGGTTCATGCAAAAGAACGTTTTTCATTTTCAAATCACCTAGTCAGTGCCAAACTTGTTCAAAGTGACTTGTATAAAACCCATGACACTTGCTTTCCAACCCAAGCTCTGGAAGACACCGTGCAAGCATATCCAATACTGAAGAAGGAACAATTACGCACTGAGCTGTCACTTCTGTATGGGAAGACAGAGTTTCATACTTGTACAAGTGCTGTTGCTCTGCACAAACTTTTCCATCAATTTAATCTGCAGAATGATTTCACAGAGACAGTGAAATTATTAAGAATCCTGATTACAACACCAATGACTACTGCAGAATCAGAAAGATGCTTCTCAACATTGAAGAGGATAAAAACCTTTTTAAGAAGCACCATGTCCCTGGAGCGGTTGAATGCATTGGCGATGCTCTCAATGGAAAAGCAACTGATTTCAGAGATCCCACACTTCAATGAAAAAAACATTGAGAAGTTTTGTTCTTTGAAAGATCGCCGTGCAAAATTAAAATACAAGTGATTGAAGCAAAGAAGAATGCATACCCCCAAGGTGTGCAAAGATAAACTGCGTTAAGCAGCACTACCTCACACTACCAAACATAACTAGTGGTAAGTAAAGTATGAACGGTGTGTGGGTGTGCATATGGAAGGAGCTATGAAAGGTGTGTGCATGGTCAGTAACAATTGTTGAAGCCTTGGCGTGGTTTGAAGGAATTGGAGGCACTTCCAAGGGTAGCTGTCACTTGTGTACAGGAAGCAAGAATTCCATGTCTGTACAAGTGCTGTTGCTCTGCAGCAACTTTAGCATCAATTTAATCTACATAATTTAACAGAGTGAGTGAAGCTATAAGGAATCCTGCTTACAACAACGAAGACTACTAAAGAACCAGAAAGATGCTTCTCCACATTGAAGAGGATCAAAAAAGTAATTAAAAAGCACCATGGCCCTGTAGCGGTTAAATGCATTGGTTTGAAGGAATTGGAGGCACCTTCAAGGGTACGTAAAGTTCTCAGAAATGGCACCACCTCACTACCAAAAATAACTAGTGGTAAGTAAAGTATGAATGGTGTGTGGGTGTGCATATTGAAGGAGCTATGAAAGGTGTGTGAATGGTCAGTAACAATTGTTGAAGCCTTGGCGTGGCGTTACTGCTCATATGGTTATCCATATGCTAATTCAACGTGTTTGTTTGACATTGATTATTGTGTGGTCTAAACAGAAGTGAAATGTTGTTGTTTTCTTGAATCCCAAGATCCACTGGTTTGGGCCTATGCAGTGCTGATTGGTCTTCTAAGGTATGTTTGAGGCCTATATGGTCCCACTTGGTCTTCTAAGGTATGTTTGGGGCCTATGGTCCCACTTGGTCTTCTAAGGTATGTTTGGGGCCTATGGTCACACTTGGTCTTCTAAGGTATGTTTGAGGCCTATATGGCCACACTTGGTCTTCTAAGGTATGTTTGGGGCCTATATAGTTCCACTTGGTCTTCTAAGGTATGTTTGGGGCCTATGGTCACACTTGGTCTTCTAAGGTATGTTTGGGGCTTAGATAGTCACACTTGGTCTTCTAAGGTATGTTTGGGGCCTATATAGTCACACTTGGTCTTCTAAGGTATGTTTGGGGCCTATAGTCCCACTTGGTCTTCTAAGGTATGTTTGGGGCCTATATAGTCACACTTGGTCTTCTAAGGTATGTTTGGGGCCTATATAGTCACACTTGGTCTTCTAAGGTATGTTTGGGGCCTATATGGTTCCACTTGGTCTTTTAAGGTTTTGAAAGTATGGTTTTGTTCTTGAATGGTCTGATTGATTTGCTTGTTTTCTTTCAACCCCAGGTGCAAACCCTATGTGGCTGCAGATTTGTTTCTACTCATTGGTCAACTTAATGAACATGAATACCCTGAGAAGAAGAGCCGACTAATGGTAGGTGTCACTCCTTTAATTTTTCTGTTAATACGTATAGGTGCAATTATGATATTGCTGTAGTCTTGTCACATGAGTTTTTTCAATCTATATTGTATACCAATGAATTTAACACATTGTTACTTTACTTCTTGACATTTCTGCATTGCAGATCATGTATTTCAATGGGCTTCACAAGCATAAGGTCATTGGGCGGGGCTTATAAAGGTCATTTTGACATCAGGGGGAGGAGTTATAAAAATGGGTGTGGGTTGAAAAAGGGGGAGTGGCTATGTTTCGCCCTGTCGCCCCTCCAACTTGAAAAGTCACCAGCCGCCACTGATAATAATAATAATAATACATTGCAGCCAGCGATCATATTAGCAATTAAGTGTTTCTTAGAAACCATGCAGCCCGTTGCAAGATATTGCAACCCATTGTAAGAGTGCCTTGTGTTAAGGGTGTTATCTTTGTAAAACACTAGTTGTGATCACCATCGCAGTATTCACTAAAGCATTTCTCTGCTATCCACCCTCTGCAGTGCAGCTTTCTAACATCAGTATCTCAAACTTTGTGATGTACTTATTCCAATAATTAGAACTCATTTTAAAATCAATTGTTCACCTTCAAAAACAAAAAAACATGTGAATGTATTTATTATTGTATTATATTCAGTGTGTATCCTAACAAATACATCGTAATGCTAAACATATTCTTTACCGTTTCTGTGTTTTTTCGCATTAAAAAACTAAAATAATATTTATATTAAGTAGTGCCCGTACATTACTAAATTCGGATCTATCCCATTGGGTATGCGCAAGAAATCGCCAGCACTGACAGCTGCAGTGCCAGCAAGTAGTGGCTAGATAGCCCCGTCAGGTTTCAGGGAAGACCAATTATTATTCCTCCCTCTGACGTGGTGCAACTCGACGGGGCTAAATCAACAGCAAGGCCATCGCTATGTTCGGCGCGAGGGCCTTGGCCGCGCCTCTCATAGCCCAAGGCATCTTCTGTCGGAGTGCCTTATATGCAATCTGCAGCAGCATTCTGAAAATCGTCAGCGCCATCTAGTGGTTGGCGGCAGGACTGCTGCTGCCAATCTTTTGCTTAAGGGAAGAGGGAAAGGACCCTAAATTCCTTTTCATTATGATCTTGACACATGCTCAGTTGGAAAAAATTCATGGACAACCTAGTAAGGAGGAAGGCAAAGACATGCTCACTGGGCTAATGTGAGTAATTGAGTCTTCGTAAATACTGTGATGGCCCAATTTGCAATGAGCAGTGATAGATGGAAATCTTTTGCTGTGCATTGCACCTAGTGTTAGTATGTTTCCCTTATTGTTCTAAACCCTTTCCCATGCATTAAAAGTATTTTCTATTCTCTGCCATACTGATTTTGCAAGCAAAGAAAATCATTTATAATGTTTAAACCCTGCGTTTTTTAAATAAATTATACTGTACACTAACTTTAGGTTAAATAACAAGGCCCAGTAAAGCACAGGATAAAAAAAAACAACTTACTGCTTCTCACATACACAAATATTGCTGTTACATATATATCAGAAATAGAAAGATATGTATCATTTTATTTATTAACTAATTACATAGTATTAGAATATGCAATATGGAGATTCACAATTTTCTGCCCATCCAGCTCTCCCAGTGGGACTCTATGAGAGATGGGAGGCGAGAAAGACGACAACATGGCAGCACTACACACACGAGCAATAATAATAATTATTGGGCTATTATGGCTTTCATTACTCTGGATGCAAGTTAAACTATTAAAGGGCCATGACCTGTTTTAAATTGGATTTAAGCATATTTAACATAGATGCTTCAATCAGATTTACAAGGCCCACTGACCACTATACATGTATTCAGGTAGCAATATACTCAAATCATGGCCTGTTGGTGACTATTGAGAAATAGGGTTCAGAATCACGGCTGTAGCCAGGGTGGCAGCAGCTCACACTCCCAAATCAGAAATTGTCAGATGGAAGACCCAATATACCTGCAAAACTGCATTTCCACAGCTTTTTTTATTAGCCTCTGTATTTAAAGTGAATCATTTAGTAATATTTTAGCATTTCGGTTACCTTTTCAGATCTCGGTGTGCACATAAAGAGGCTACACACAGACCCCATTCAATATGCTGGGAAGAAGCTTCTCTGCGCTTGAAAGGTTCAGCTCTATTTAATCACATATACTACCTCTTCAGCCCAGGGAATTGATTTCACAGCATAGCGAGTCAATGCAGCTATCTCATCTCAAGGGTAATTATACTGGGATTGTTAAGTAATTCACAGAATACAACACATAGCAATTTCATAAAGGAGTATGATGCATTTAGAATGTGTATTGGGGTATTAATAAAAATGCAAACTATTAAATAAGTAATGATAAAAGCAAATGGTCCTTTCCATCTTTAGATTCGCCAAAGATTCACCAGCAGTGGCAGCAGCAGTGCCGCCCACCAACCGCTTGATGGCGCTGCCGATTTTCCCACTAGTGCCGCACAATGCAAATAAGGCGCGCCGAAAGAAGATGCTATGAGCTATGAAAGGTGCGCCCGAGGCCCTCAATGGCAGAGTGCCCACACCGAACATATTGACGGCCTCACTGTAAATTCAGCACCGCCGAGTTACGCCACGCCGGAGGAGGTTATAATTAGGGCCTTTCCTGAAAAAGGACACCGCCATCAAGCGGCTACTTGCTGGCACTGCAGCTGTAAGTGCTGCCGAATTTACAACGGGATAGATCCAAGCAAATAAATAGAACATTTAGTGGACATAACCTTGCATAACCATGGATAACCTTTTCCTATAGTTCATGATCTCAAAGATAAAACTTCTAAGTGAAAAACATCAGAACCTTAATATGTATAGTTTAAAGCAGTGTTTAACTTGGGGACTGGCTGGTTACCTTCCAGTACTCACAGAGTCATACTACATGTATTTGTGCCTGGGACAGAAGGGGCAGGGGTAATATGATTTTCAAGAAAAAGTCGAAAACAAGAAGAAGAGGTATTGATTTTAGTTGGAAAAACCTAGGGGTAAAGTGAGAAGTTACTACTTTACATAAAAGGTAGTAGATAAGTAAAGTAGCCTTCCAGTACAAGCGGTCAAATACAGTTAATAGAGGTCTTGATTTTAATTGTAAAAACCTAGGGGTAAAGTGAGAAGTTACTACTTTACATAAAGGGTAGTAGATAAGTAGAATAGCCTTCCAGTGAAAGTGGTGCAAATACAGTTAATTAATTTAAGCATGCCTGGGGTAACAATAGGACCATCCAGAATGGAGGCCCCTGTTTTTGAGCATATAATCAAATGTACATAGTGCTTGTTTCCAAGACACGGACACACAATTGAAAACTCGCAATCTTACACTCTAAGGGTTTAGGTGTGATACAAGAGGGTGACAAATACAAAATGGCAACGTGAATGCAATTTGTTTAGTCAATTGGAGGGGTCTGTGTGTTGTACTGTAGATTGTGGGTGGGAGTGTTTTTAAGCTGGGGAGTGTACAATTGTAATTATAACGGCTGAAGGTGATAAGATTTTTTAAACAGGTGTGTTTTTAGTAATTTTTTAAAGGTTTTGAGGCAGGAAGATAGTCTAATGGAGAGAAGCAAGGAGTTCCAAATAGTAGGGGCAGCACGAGAAAAGTCTTGAAGACGGGAGTGAGAGGAGGTGATGAGAGAGGAGGAAAGAAGAAGGTCATTAGCAGAACGAAGGGGGCGGTTGGGAGAGTATTTTGAAACAAGAGCAGAGACATAAGGGGGTGCATTGTTGTAGAGGGCTTTATAGGTTAGGGTCATGATTTTAAATGTGATTAGGGAAGCTATGGGAAGCCAGTGGAGTGATTGACAGAGAGGAGCTGCAGACACTGAGCTTTTGGTATTGAAGATGAGTCTAGCGGAGGCGTTCATTATGGATTGGAGGGGAGACAGACGAGAGATGGGTAGGCCAGCAAGGAGAGAATTGCAGTAGTCAAGTCGAGATATGATGAGAGAGTGTATTAGAATTTTAGCTGTGTCTTGTGTAAGATAATGACACATTTTGGAGATGTTTTTTAGGTGAAACTGACAAGATTTTGTTATTGATTGGATGTGAGGAATAAAAGAGAGGGCGGGATCCAGTAGAACCCCAAGACAACGGGCCTGGGAGGTGGGAGTGATGATGGTGTTGTCAACAGTGAGAGATATTTGAGGAGTGGAAGCTGTAGTAGAGGTTGGAAAGATTAGGAGTTCAGTCTTAGAAATGTTGAGTTTGAGTTGACGGTTGGACATCCAGGAGGATATGCTAGAGAGGCAGTTGGAAACGAGCTAAAAGATAGGGGGATAGATCGGGTGCAGAGAGGTAGATTTGAGTATCATCTGCATAGATACTGAAATCCAAAGGATTTTATGAGGGTGCCAAGGGAGGAGATGTAGATGGAGAAGACCAGGGGGCCTAGGACAGAACCTTTGGGAACGCCAACAGACAGAGGGAGAGGTGAAGAAGAGGTGCCAGAGAAGGAGACGCTAAATGTACGATATTTTAGATAGGATGTGAACCATAAAAGTGCTGTGCCCTGGATGCCAAATGAGCTGAGAGTTTGGATTAGAAGAGGGTGGTCAACTGTGTTGAAGGCAGCAGAGAGATCCAGGAGAATTAGAATGGAGAAGTGACCCTTTGATTTGGCAGTTAGCAAGTCATTGGTGACTTTTGTGAGGGCTGTTTCTGTTGAGTGTTGGGCACAGAAACCAGATTGGAAGGGGTCAAGAAGGGAATTGGAGGAAATAAATTGAGTGAGGTGATTGTAAACAAGCCGCTCAAGCAGTTTAGAAGCCAGGGGAAGTAGTGAGATAGGGCGGTAGTTGGAGGCAGAAGCTGGGTCAGACGAGGGCTTCTTGAGAATGGGTGTAATTATGGCATGTTTTAAGAAGGATGGAAACCTGCCAGTGTTTAGGGAGAGGTTGAATAGATGTGTGTGAGCTGGGATAAGTGCGGTGGATAGGGGAGGGATTAGCTGTGAAGGAATAGGATCATGTGGACATGTTGTAAGGTGAGAGGTTAATAATAACGTAGATACTTCATCCTCGGTTACAGGGTCAAAGGAATCCATAGTGGAGGTGGGAATGGGGAAGGGTAAGGGTTGGGTGTTGTCGGTTTGTGGAGAGGATGGTGGGATAGGGCCAAGCTGTGAGGAGAGCTCATTTCGGATGGTTTCAATTTTATTTTTAAAGTGGCTGGCAAAGTCATCAGCAGTTAGACAGGAAGGGTCAGGAGGTGGGGGTGAGCAAAGGAGGGTGTTGAATGTAGCAAATAAACGTTTAGGGTTGGAGGACAGGTTTGATATTAGTGATGAGAAGTAGTGTTGTTTGGTAAGATTGAGGGCAGAGAAGTATGGACCGCAAATGGCGAGCAGAGTATGATAACCTCAGGCAACAGGCTGGAATTCGGGGTCAGGAGAGTTATCATGATGTTCCAGAAGAAGATGACATGATTTATATGAATAAATGTTGTACAATAAAGAATAAGACTGAAAATAAGCCCTATTGAATTTTTTGGAGCTGAAATGAATATAAAGCCCCGTCTTATTTTCGGGGAAACACAGTAAATTGAACTGCCAGACAAAATGGGTCTCTTAGATTTTATCTGCCGTCAGATCTATTATTCTTTGAATTAACGCAGAGGGGAGATCTGTTATTACCACACTGTAGAAAAAAGGCATCAGGTACTAGACAGAGCTGGATTGCCCAACACCAGTCATTGAGGGCTAGACTGAGCAAATGATTTATCCACCTGTAAATCTAGAGAATGGGCAAACTTGAGACTGAGAATGGAAAAATTATTTCAAGACATTAAAGTACCAAATGTTTGATCATGCACTTGAAAGAGTACTATGTTTTATGACATCTGAAAAGTTGATTTTACTTCCAGTGCAAAAATAGATTTTGAAAATCTTAGGAATGATCCCTATGAGCACTATGCAATGAGATACAGTGCTTAACCTGTACTTCCTTATTGACACCTTTCTATGGAAAAATATTTAAAAATATAAATGCTTCTACTTATCTATAGTTTTAATCATATTTGGAATCTCTTTTGTGTCTCTTTGAAATATTAAGTCAGTCATATGATAGAAATTCTATATTGAGCGGATTTCAAGGTCACAGGGTCTACTTATTAGTAATATACCTTATTTGTCTTCCTTATTTGAAACCCTGACATTAGGGGACAAGTTGGTGACTTCTTTGTGTAAATTGGTTTTCAGAGAGTAGTTGAAACTGTGAAGAGTAGGGGAGAGTCTCATAGAGCGGGGTAGATAATTCCACAGGGTAGGGGCTACATGAGAAAAGCCTTGGAGACAAGAGTGTGAGGAAGTGATCACAGGTGAAGAAAGACATACATTGTGGTAGAGCATTGTAGGTGGTTATGGGAGTATCTGGAGATCAGATCTGATATATAGGAAGGTGCAGTGTTGTCGAGGGTTTTGTGGACATAAAGAGCCAGTGAAGGGATTGGCAGGGTGGCGCCACAGACTAGAAATAGCTGGTTAGATATATGAACCTAGCAGAAACATGTGCGATGGATTGGTGATAGTTTAGTAAGTGGAAGGCCTTTTAGGAGTATGTTGCAGTTGTCAATGTGGTAAATGATCAGTGAATGAAGTAGGATTGGTTGTATCTTCACCGGATTCCTCGGTGGTAGATCCGCCCCTGCTTCCTGTCCTGGGATTAGAGTTGAATTATCCCCCCCCCCTAGATATTTTTGGGCTCCTATGCCAATGGATGATAGGAGATTTTAGTTGCAGAGGAAGCTTTTATCTAGACAATGGTAACATGACTGCTAAAACTACTAATGAGAAAGTAGCAAAAAAAATGTGTAAAGGTTTTTTTTTTGCTTTCTAAATTTTTGTTGCCCATTATCAAGTTTAATTATTCAAAAGACCATATAGAAAAAAAATGACCACTGTATAATATTATTAGGGAGTTTGAAGTAATGTTACCATTATTTTGTAATAATACATTTCCTGTCTGTTTACATAGTTTTTAATATAAACAAAAACATCTCAATAAATACTATTCACCAATTTGAAGTAATGACTCTCTAGAGAGAGACTATAATCTGCATATTCTTCACACTTAATCAGCCATAAATAACATGAAGGACATTAATGAATCCCCCGTACACACTAATGATCTTACTGCATAACATTTTTGAACATATTGGTGTAGATAATAGTTAAAATCTATCTTTTCTCCTACACATAACTACATTTGCAGCCGAGTTAATCAGCCCTGTTGTTTTTCATTTGCCTTCAAAAGCTTTCTAAAGGGCCACTGTAGTTATATATTTAGAAGATACTATTTTGAAGAACTATACTTGAAAAAGGGCCGGATGTTTTTACAAACAAAAACAAAATAATACAGCCTCTAATTTCTTTACTGTTTATATGCAGTGGAACCGACCATTCTAGTTTCCACTGATCATCTTCTTGAGATGGGAGGAAAGTTTGAACACAGATAGAAATGGGTCAGCTAAAATTGCTAGTGCTGTACATTAATATACACATAGATTTAACTTGTTTGTCACTTAAAATCTTTGCATGATAGAGAAAAATTAGTAACATATTTGAATTCAGCATAAAAATGTCTATTATGGACACAGATTTGTCAAAAAATGTACTTTATTTTGTAAACCAGTGGTTAGTCATATAGAAAGCACTGACACTAAGGAATCATACATTTCAGGTGAAGCAGCTGACTGTTTGCTTTATTTTTTACAAACACTGTCAAATGAGCTCTAGCACTACCTCACTTCTGAATGTCTGACTGCTAAGTAAAGTATCGGTTCTTTTCTACTATCTTTCTGCAAAGTGTCTGAACGCTGCAGTTGAACGCTGCGCCACAGAAAAGGCCTTGAGCTATGAGAGGCAAGCCCGAAACCGTTGAGGGCCGAGCGCCAGCGCCGAACATAGCGATGGCTTTGCTGTCAATTCAGTGCCGCTGAGTTGCGCCACGTCGGAGTGGGGAAATTTTTTTTTGCCTGCCCTTTTGCAGCATTCACACTCTTTGAGGAACGATAACAGAACAGATTTAAAGTATCAATACTGCTCTTAATATATAAAGAAAACTGAAAACTAAGCGAAAAAAGTTTAGAACTTTTATAATGGATGAATATTTCTCTAACTGAGAAGCTTTTATATAACCAAAGTTATTTCTATAGCAGGGTTCCCTGGTGGTCCAGTGGTTAGGATTCAATGCTTTCACTGATGGTACCTGGGTTCGACTCCAGTCAGGGAAGAAACAGGTCACACTGGTCAGCGCTTGGATCAGAACCACCTAGGAATACCAGGAGCTATATGCTGTCGCCCTCTGGAGAAGAAACTGGCAAAAAAAAACAGCATGACCATAGACATAAGCATGTGCCTCGTGTGTTACGGTCCATGAAGTCACAAAAAGTTCTTAACAATTGAACAACGCAAAAAAATAAAAACCCTGGATGCTGTTTGTAATTTATAGTGCCTTCAGGGCCTGAAAGCTCCCAGCCTTTTCCCCAAAAGCTAAATATATAGGGCCCTATTCAATTGCAAGCCCGCAGTTGCCTTCATACCGGCCGTAAGTCTGTGTGCTTGAAATATGCAACAATTAACTGGCTGAAAGTCTAAACCGTAAACCATGCACCCATAAGTAGCATTTTAGCGCATGATCATAATCAATTAAGCAAGGCCGTAACTACCGATTTAGAAACAGAAAATAGTAAATAAGAATGCCATCATGAGGTAAAACCACAATCAATTATCATTTAGAAGGCCGATATGAGATCGGACTTGCAAGTTGGCAATGTACAAAATAATAAAAATGAATGAAGGAAATGTTATAGTCCATGTGGGTGGCCTGATATGTATTAACTCCTTGATTCCTGGGATCAATATAACATAAAAATAAAACATATTTTTTTTTTGTTGCATATTTGCAAGCTTGAGACTGTTGTGCAATTGATTCTGATGTCTTTCATTGTTTTCCTCGTCTTTTAAAGTGCAGTATTGTTTTTTTATTTGCTTTTACACTGCTACAAACAGGTGTTTAACCCCCTTGCGAGTCCTATCTGGTACTCATAGGATTTTCTTCTACATTTGCCATTATGGGTATGAAAACATTTGCAGGCTTGAGGAATTGTAGCAATTGAATATTGATTTACGATTGTAACATTTACGGGCTTGAAAGATCATAGGCTTAGATGGTTTGGAGTTACGATTTTAACAATCGCAGGGACTTTCAGCCTGTAACCAATTAAATAGGAAATTATTTTCCAGGCTACGATACAGGCTCCAGTAACCAACAATTGCTCAAATGAATAGGGGCCCTAGTCCAGTGCAGATAAATTGAAGCTAAAATCAAAATAATCAGAGACAATTAGACTTTAAAAGCAACACTCTCACATATAATACAGTAAAACCTTTATCCACTTGATATTGATTGCTCTACATGATGGTGTTAAGCAGTATCCATGAGTTCTTTTAAGTTTATCCCAATCTCCATTGTAGAAGCAAGCAATGATTTTCCTGCTTGAGAAACCATCCTTTGGTTGCAGTCCCTTCCTGGCATTTGCTGACATGGCCCCTGTTTTCCCAATGATTGCCTGAGGCAAACACCAGCAGCTCAGTGGGTAATTGACAGTCTGGGGCCAACATTAAAACATGTGTTAACAATAAGGCCCTGGAACCCAAGACAAGACACTAGATCGCCATCTTATGGTGTACTGAGGATTTTCAGTAGAAAATGACCACAGAACAAAATGTTCTAGATCACAGATAGGATGAGAAGGTGATCATCACAATATATTGCTTGACACTGAGTAGTATGTTTTCTGTCATGTATTTAAAATAATATTTTTTAGTTTATGATTGTCTAAGTTGCAGCCCAGGGCCAACAAAGTGGCCGTCCAGTGCTTTTTGTGTCATATACAGCCATGGTTCTCAACATCCAGTCCTAGGCCTGGTGCCTGAGAGATTATCTGCTGGGTTTCTAGAAAATGTTAGCTGGTATATAGGGGAAGATTGACTAAGTATCTGAGGAGCTGCAATGATCTATCACATACCCTTCAGGGCCTTAGTGATTGCATACACCTCTCCGGTAATAATGAGGAGATGATGTGGACAGTTACTACCATAAATATACTATAAAGTGTGCTATGATGTCACACTATGTGTCTCACCAGACAGCTTATTATGGAGGATGCCACTTGAGGATTACACAAATTTGGAGATTAACCTTCAAGCTCATATACAAGGGGGATTTACATTTTTAGAGGGGGAACAGGGAGTGACAATTGAAGCATCACAGGTGCAGGTTGTAAGACATCTCAGTGATGACTCTGAACATATCAGCAGCTCACGATCACATCTGTCACAATCTTTCAGATTAAATGGTGTAAAGTCATGGCAACCAAACATTTACTCTATACATATACACGACTGATCTGCTTTGCAAGAAAGAGAAAAAAATGCAAATATTGATACGTCTGGTTTAGATTTCCACTGCTGGCATCTGCCCATGGGCTCTGTATGGGCTGCACTTACTGCCACTTACAATTCTACTATCACATATATTTGTCATTTCACTACAGAAAGAACACTACATTGTTCCAGACTTCTAAGAAAAAAACAAAACACACTATAATAGTTGAACACCTGATGCCTAGGGCATGCTTTGTTGTTTTCACGCTATCAGATGTCTAGCTAGTAGTAATTCCATCACACAGACATAAAGTGACTGGCTACAGATCAGTCTATGGGTGATTATCAATATATGCAGTATGCTATATGTATGTATGTGTACAGTACATTTCTGAACATTTTAAAAATCTATATGTGTTTGTGCTTATGAATATATGTATATATATGTTTATGACTACATCTATAAATTTGAATGCAAAGATAATACATTTATAAGCGTATATAACATACATGCATATCTACATATATCTCTATAACTCTATCTATCTATCTATCTATCTATCTATCTATCTATCTATCTTTCTATCTATTTATCTTTCTAAATAATGCCATTCATATTGATTTTGTGGTAATGATGGTAATTTATTGAGGTAACAGATTTGTTGAACTACTGAACTTTTTCAAGTTCACTGTGGTTGAATGAAACGTTGACCTCAATAAAACCTATTGTTAACTCACTAGGTGACCTGTGAGTGCCATAACGTCTCCAACTATACAACCAGTAGATGCATTACACAGGCCAGCTCCTCTGCAGTTCATAAGTGCATAGAGTAAAATCTGGAATACACTCTGACATTTTACTTCAGTCTACAATCTACTACAATCTTTATTCCATCATTGTATGGTCATTTTAAATTCCATGAAGCTAAATAGAAACACACACTCACACATATAGAGGATCAGAGATGTCCAAAATGATAATGGCACAATGGCTTGTGCTTTGGGTCTTTGACCCAATCAGACAAAATGTATTTTAAAGAGCAAGCTCCACCTAAGCTTAAGTTTCTTTTTTTTATTAATATGTGTAGAATACATTTTGGAACATGACAATTAGTGCTTCATGTTTGAGAAGAGAGGAGCTACTATTAGAAGCAAAAAATGTGCTCCATTTCTTTTTCTGACACTTCTGTGTGATGTGATTTGGTGAAAATATCAAGAGCTGATCAAGCTATAGTTGCAGTTCTAACCTGTTGATGGTTACATTCATGGTTTTGTGCTTTTCTCAGCTCACATAACATACAGAAGCAACTGCTAAAACTTTTACACATATATCTAAATGTCTGTAAGTACACTCATTCTTGTAAGAGCAACATTTGTCCCAGACATTATGTTCAGCCTTCTTAGACTTTAAATAGCCCATATCTTAATTCCTGTATATCAAGTAGAGATACAACAGGGTAGCTGAGAGGATCGGTTGTACACTGATTAAATACTGTCTCTGTTATCTGTATATCATATTTCAGTCATACTGTATTACTAGCATCACCTACATTTACTATGGCAGACACCCACTCATCAGCTTTAAAATTAAATGGCAAATTGTTAGCATTTTATTAGTAACTTATCATTTCTGCTCTACATCACCAAATAAAGTTCTGAAAAACAAATACAAAAAAACTTGATATATATTTCCCTTTTTTTATAATAGTTTTTATATAACCACATTATTCACCCTGTTGTTCTCCCTCATTGGTGCCTTCAGAGTGGTTGCCACTGCAGGTTCTAAATGGAAAAAATGGAAAAAAGAAACTCCCAAACTCCCTGCAAATGCCAATGAAAACTTTTTGCTGCAATAATGATGTCAGCTTGTTCCTCTGGAAAAAAATGCAGATTTAGGCCCACATTTAATTGAGCTTTTGTTAGATCCGGAGGCCTGTAAGTGAGCCTGCAAGCTAATTTGCTATTCAATCTGCGTCTTTGTGCGGGCTCCCATTCGCTTTCGTGTTACGACATTGAAAAAATGGCGATGGTTAAACTCGTAACTTACAGCCTCCTTTGATCTCTCACTTTCGCAAGGCTAACATTTCAAATCGCTGTTCAGTTGCTCAGTTTCCCCAAGCCTGCAAATGTCTTCGCACCGTAAATGGCAAATGAAGTAGAAAATCCTACGAGTGCCAGAGAGGACCCGAAACGTGGTTAAACATCTATTCGTTGCACTGTAAAAGCAAATAAAAAATCAATACTGCATTGTAAATAACAGGCAAAGCGATGATAGACATTAGAATTAATTGCACAACAGTCTCAAGCTCGCAAATCGGCAGGAAAAAAATACATTTTTATGTTTAATTTCTGGGTTAAATCAATCTCGGGTATCAATGAGTTAATACATATCAGGCCACCCATATGGACTAGAACAGTGTTGGCATTCATTTTCATAACTCTTTATTTTGCCAGTTTGCAAGTCTAATCGCATATCGGACCCCCAAATCTAAATGATTGACACATAGCCTCCATGTTTTACTGCTGTAATAATGACAATGTCTCATTTCCTATTGGCTGATTCAAAATGGGCGGTTCCGGGCTTGATCAATTGATCATGTTCCTGCCCTGAACTGCTACGAGCCATTGCATAGTTTACGGTGTTGGTTTCAGGCCCGTAACTTTCGGGCTTGAGCAATTGAATAGCATCACATTTGGAGACGAACGGGAGCCCGCAACTCACTCGCAGACATTCATCTGTCTGTGATCGAGTTGCGGGCTTGCAATTGAATACGCCCCTTATTATTGCAGTGAAGATGCTACTTAAGCATTTAGGTGTAACTTGCAATTTATGGTCCCTTTAGGGCCTGCAAGTTTGTTTCACCAACTGAATTAAACATATTAAATCAAGTTAGGGGAATACAACCCAAGGTAATCTCAATCAGGAGTGGAATTGAGAGCAGGGATCCAAAGAACTCTATTCGTCATTTGTTGCAACATAAAACATGCAATCTTTATTATAACTGATTAAAAATGTAGTCGAATAAAAACCACAGTATATATAAACAATTTGGTATATAAGTGGTGTTACACAGGACTGCTATATCACTTTCCCGTGTATTTTGTGGGGCTATATAGTGGCTTAGATACTTTATGCAGTAAAGATAACTTTCTCTTTTATCTCTTGTTGATTAACAGAAATCCCTGTGATAGTAAGTAGAAAAATTCCCAGTTGAAGAGGCACAGATCAAACAATGTTGCTAGTTATGTTTTACCCTTTAGAACATTGTAAAGATGTTGCACAATAACGCAACCACAACAATGTTGGTTTTGGATATTATCCATGTACCATCTTGATTTCAGTGAGTATGCCATGACTAAGCATCACTATGACGGCGTCTATAGAAGACTAGTATATCGCCACTGAACTTATCTGCCATAACAGTGAATAAGGGGAGAAGCAAAAACCCAATGATCGTTTCCCTGCTACTGGACGCAGATTGCTCAGGGGATATTCTCGGGTACCTTCCCGTCCGATCTTTAAAAAGGTCCAGTCACGCCCTCCTAGTGACGTGTATGGTGTCGCGAGATTACCTTAAAACTGTGTGTTGTTGCTATGTGCGGATTCTGCGGCATGTGTAAGTGGCTGGGCTGAATGTTGGACTGTTTACTTATCATTATAAGTAAACCTTTTGTTTAATAGTAGTTACTAGCTCTTGTGGCTACTACAAGATACGTTTTGCCCGCAGCTTATACATTCGTAATAGTGTTCTATGGTA
The DNA here is from genome assembly GCA_027410445.1 of Discoglossus pictus. Taxonomy (NCBI): domain Eukaryota; kingdom Metazoa; phylum Chordata; class Amphibia; order Anura; family Alytidae; genus Discoglossus; species Discoglossus pictus. Next base: position 127,711,736 of record CM050164.1, read on the forward strand.
TTTCCTAAATATATAATATATAAATGGCCTGAGGGGATTGCTATTTCAAAATGGCTTTATCCCTTGAAAGCTAATAGCTACCTAGATGATAACGATAATGCCTGTTTTTTTATTATTATGGTTATGTATTTCTTAGTGCTTATGGTTAAAATATGATTACACTGTTATACTGTATGTATGTTGGTTTATGTATTATGTTTCATGTTATAGGAATTGTAAAAAAATATATTAGATATTCTGCTGGCTGTTGCATCGGCCAAACGCCCAAGACCATAGTTTCATAGATAATCCTTGTACACGCACTTCAAGATTGCAGCAAATGGTTTTCATTAATACAATCAACAGGATGAGATTAAGACCTGAGCTCATCAGATGTACAGGGTTTTCTAGTAGAGCAGGGGCATCCTATTATGTTACAGTGTTGTTATCTGGCTATAACTCACTCAGCCCCCTGAATATAATCACCAGGATGAGATTAAGGCCTGACCTCATCAAATGTACAGGGTTTCCCAGTAAGCAGGGTAGCCTATTATTTAGGGATGGGGCTTACAGTGATTGACCAGCCTGTGTGCAAGAACATTGTATAAAATTTGACAATTAATATGACAGTTGTGTCTGTACTTAGATAAACAAGATGTAAGTGTCAGTCTGTGAATTAATCCTATTCTAAGGGATTATATGGTGTTCCTGATATCCTGGTCTGTGGAAGCAATCTCCTGGGCGTGGTTCCTTCTGCTATCAGAGGTGTACAAGGAATGCACGATTCTGTGGAAATGTTTGAACCAGGTTCTTACCAAGTCCAATTGAAGTAGCAGATCGTGACAGATATTATACTCATAGATAGGATCATGATGTCCCATACCATATCATATCTTTTGTAATAATATTAAAATATATAGGACTACATTTACTGAATAGGTGCCTAAACTTGGTGAGTAGGTGAATTACACGTAGCAGCCAAGGAAAGTAAACACTTTGAGGTTAGCATGATCATGGGAAGAGTCCAATGTAAGGTTCATGAGAATTTCACAGAGTCTTCGACCAGTAACAGATTCACAGAAGCTTATATATAGTGACTAGGAAATTGCCCATAAAAAATTCGATAAATTGTAAGACTAGCAATGCAGTTTGCCACGCAATGCGTCGCTATGGGCGATCTGTGCACTTTCGGCACTCATCGCATGGCTTGCAATGAGCGCCTTCGGCCTCTCCCCCTGTGTAGTTTATAGGGCTCGCGCTTGAGTCTTGGGTTGTGCTACTGCCTTGGGTTAAGTGTTACTGCCTTGTGTTAAATGTTAGTGGCTTGGATTGTGTTAATGGCTTTCATTAAGTGTTACTGCTTAGGGCTAGTTTTACGTCATTCTGGCTATTTTTACATCCATCGGGCTATTTTTATGTCCTTGGGCCTCGTTTTGTCGTTTTGCGTTTTTTCAGCAGCCATTTTTTTTCTTGCTAAGGCATTTTTTGATTGGGAAAAAACTGCAAATATGCATCAAATTAACTTGCAACCTGACTCACAGGCTCTCTGTCAGCATGGATTTGTTAAAGCTGACACATTTGTGTACAATAGTAAAAGATTGATTCTGTGAACGTAACTCTAACTTGCATTTGTCTATATTTGTAAAATGCATTCTATCATTCTATCATGTCTGTAATATCTGAAGTTGTAATAGATGTCCCAGAATTATGATGGTGATAAAGCATTAAAATTAATAAAAAAAGAAGTACAGTGATATCTTGGTACTCAACCTTAATCTGTTCCGGACGGCAGGTTGTGTATCAAATAGGCTGAGTACCAAACAAGCATTTCCCATATGGATCAATGTAAATTTAAATAATCTGTTCCAAACCCCAGAAATTTCACATTTTAGTTTGAACTGATGGTGTTGTTTTTTTGATACAAAGCCTTAAAACTAAACAGACATAAATAAAAAAAACAATAATTTTATCAAATACAATAGAATTTAACTTAACTTTAACTGTACTCAGAGGACTTGAGGGCCCATAGGGATGGTGGTGATGTAGAGGAAGAGAGATGTTATTGCTTGGAGCTTTGGTTCTTATAGGCACAGGCTACACTTTGGTGCTTATAAGCACAGGTAACATGTTGGTTCTTATAAGCACAGGCTGCGCTTTGATTCTCATAAGCACAGGCTACACTTTGATTATTGTAGGCACAAGCTGCACTTAGATTCTTGTAGGCACAGGTTACACTTTGATTCTTTTAGGCAGAGGTTACACTTTGATTCTTATAAGCACAGGCTGAACTTTGATTCTTATAGGCACAGGCTGCACTTTGGTTCTTATACCTGAAGGCTACACATTCTTAAAAGCACAGGCTGCACTTCCATTCTTATAGGCCCAGGCTGCACTTTGGTTCTTATACGCAAAGGCTGCACTTTGAGTATAATAGGCACAGGCTGCAGTTTGATTTTTGTAGCCACAGGCTGCACTTTTTAATTTCCTAGTGAGACAGGATGTGGGGTGGTGCAAATGCGCTGGATACAGAGAAAGCACCGAATTCTGAGCCATTTTTTTCTCAGTCAGACACGTTGAGTACAGAAAACAATGACTTCTGAGGTAGTCGAGTACAAACTACGAAGGGTTACCTTAGATATTTCTTGCTCTAAATGTTTGTTTTTTTAATAAGGAAAAATAATATTGGTACATCCAGGAGTTGTGAGGTGTTACTGTTCAGAGATGAAGGGACTTGATTTCCACATAGCATACGCTTTATGTTGCTATGGGTTTTCACCACAGATGAATTATATCCACCATAATGCTACTTCATTAATAGTGTTAGACAGAAGATAAAGCCCATGAACTTTACCAACATTTGTGCTAGTGTGTTTTCCCTCCACAATTAATTAATAAAAAAACGCTAAAGACCACTGTTCATATAATAGTTTTTGATTTGTTTATTTATTTAATAACTGCTTAAAATATTAAAGTTTAAGACTTCTGTAGTGTAGATTCTCTCTCACTGATTTCCAGGGATGAGTGAGGATATGCCCTGAAGGCTGTCCTGATAACAGTCTTTATCTGCCCAACTGCAATGGTCAGCCTGCTGCACAGATCCTCTATTGATTAATGAACACCGAATAGGTTGTGGAGAGTAGCAACAATGCTACATTTCAAATATACAGTGGATATACAAAGTCTACACACCCCTGTTAAAATGTCAGGTTTCTGTGCTGTAAAAAAATTAGACAAAGATAAATCATTTCTGAACTTTTTCCACCTTTAATGTGACCGATAAACTGTACAACTCAATTGAAAAACAAACTGAAATCTTTTAGGTAGAGGGAAGAAAAAATATAAAAATAAAATAATATGGTTGCATAAGTATGCACACCCTTAAACTAATACTTTGTTGAAGCACCTTTTGATTTTATTACAGCACTCAGTCTTTTTGGGTATGAGTCTATCAGCATGGCACATTTTGACTTGGCAAGATTTGCCCACTCTTCTTTGCGAGGGCATCTCCTGTGCACAGCCCTCTTCAGATCACCCCACAGATTTTCAATCGGATTCAGGTCTGGGCTCTGGCTGGGCCATTCCAAAACTTTCATCTTCTTCTGGTGAAGCCATTCCTTTGTTGATTTGGATGTATGCTTTGGGTCGTTGTCATGCTGAAAGATGAAGTTCCTCTTCATGTTCAGCTTTTTAGCAGAAGCCTGAAGGTTTTGTGCCAATATTGACTGGTATTTGGAACTGTTCAAAATTCGCTCTATCTTAACTAAGGCCCCAGTTCCAGCTGAAGAAAAACAGCCCCAACGCATGATGCTGCCACCACCATGCTTCACTGTGGGTATGGTGTTCTTTTGGTGATGTGCAGTGTTGTTTTCACGCCAAACATATCTTTTGGAATTATGGCCAAAAAGTTCAACCTTGGTTTCATCAGACCATAACACCTTTCCCCCCATGCTTTTGGGAGACTTCAGATGTGTTTTTGCAAAATGTAGCCTGGCTTGGATGTTTTTCTTCGTAAGAAAAGGCTTTCGTCTTGCCACTCTACCCCATAGCCCAGACATATGAAGAATACGGGAGATTGTTGTCACATGTACCACACAGCCAGTACTTGCCAGATATTCCTGCAGCTCCTTTAATGTTGCTGTAGGTCTCTTGGTAGCCTCCCGGACCAGTTTTCTTCTTGTCTTTTCATCAATTTTGGCGAGAGCACCAGTTCTTGATAATGTCACTGTTGTGCCATATTTTCTCCACTTGATGATGACTGTCTTCACTGTGTTCCATGGTATATCTAATGCATTGGAAATTCTTTGGTACCTTTCTCCTGACTGATACCTTTTAACAATGAGATCCCTCTGCTTTGGAAGCTCTGTGTGGACCATGGGTTTTGCTGTGGGATGCAACTAAGAACATTTCAGGAAAGACCAACTAGAGCAGCTGAACTTTATTTGGAGTTTATCAGAGGCACTTTAAATGATGGCAGGTGTATGCTGACTCCTATTTAACACAATTTGGAATGTGATTGCTTGATTCTGAATACAGCTACATCCCCAGTTATAAGAGGGTGTGTAGACTTATGCAACCACATTATTTTTATTTTTAATTTTCCTTCCCTCCACCTAAAAGATTTCAGTTTGTTTTTCAATTGAGTTGTACAGTTTATAGGTCACATTAAAGGTGGAAAAAGTTCTGAAATTATTTATCTTTGTCTAATTTTTTCACAGCACAGAAACCTGACATTTTAACAGGGGTGTGTAGACTTTTTATATCCACTGTATATACCCTCCACTCTTCCACACCCCCTTCTCTTTTTCTCCCCTTCTCTCTTGCTAACTTCCCCCTCTCTCTCTCCTCCTTCTCTCTCCCTCTCTTTCTCCCCTTCTCTTCTCTCACTCCATCCCTTGCTTCTCTCCCCCTCTATACCCCCTCTCTCTCTCCCTCTCTCTGTCCTTTCCTCTCTCTCCCACTCACTTCTCGCTCTCACACCCTTCTCTCTCTCCCTCTCTTCCTCCCTCTTTCTCCCCTCTCTTCTTTTTCTCCCCTCATCCTTCTCTTGCTCTGTCTCCCTCTCTCTCCATCCATCTTTTCTCTTTCTCTCTTGCTCTCCCTCTCCTCTTTCTCTCCCTCCCTCTCCCTCCTCCCTCTCTCCTCTCTCTCCCCCTCTATCTCAGTCTCCCATCTCCCTTCCACCCTTCTCTTTTTCTCCCTTTCCTCCCCCTCTGTCTCCTTTCTCTCTCCCTCTCCCCTAGCTCTTTTTTCCTTCTTTATCTCTCACTCCCCCATTCTCTCTCTCCACCCTCTCTATCTGTCTCTCCATTCTCTATCTCTCACTCCTCCATTCCCTCTTTCTCTGTCTCTCTATTCTTTATCACTCACTCCCTGTTTCCTCTCTCTCTCCACCCTCTCTCTCTGTCTCTCCAATCTCTATCTCTCACTCCCTTATTCCCTCTCTCTCCACCTCTCTATGTGTCTCTCCCTTCTCTCTCTCTCCTCTCTCTCTCCTCTCTCTCACTCTCTCCCCTTTCTATCTCTTTCCTTCTCTCTCTCTCCCCTCTCTTTCTCTCCATCTATTTCTCTCTCCCCATCTGGGGCCCTGCAGAGGCATTACAAATTATATATTTTTTCTAATTAAAACTAACTGTAAGACCCTTTTTCTTATTGATTATGCTTTTAGTTAAAGTTCTTTTTAAAAAATAAAAAAAATTGTATCATTGTGTGGTGGTCTTTTAAAGATATGGAAGGTTTAATAAAGATATATAGATAATGTAATAATGATGTGGAGAATGGAACAAATAGGTGCCAGAGGTCCTGATTCGGCCCCATGCCTGCCTATTAACTACACCTGCCTAATAGGATAATCTCCCCCTCAGGTTACATGCAGACTAGGAATACAAGATAAAGTCCAATGACACAAGCAAATTCATTAAAATGTAAGACTTTCTCTAAAACACTGTTATATTTATGGTTTACAAATCTGTTAATGTTAGTTTGTTACATACTTTACAAAGTAGTGGTCAGGTGCTACTACAGCGTAATAATGAACATGACTACAACTCACTGATCCTGATAACTCGAATGGATTGATGAGTGAGACTGTATGTGTCTTTGACAGTGTATACAGAATAATGTATATGTTGTTGATGGGAGCCTAAAGGTTTCATGTACCACTCTGACCACTCTGCTGGTCAAATGATACATTATACTGTAAGGAGATATATCCTAGGACACATTGAGTTAATGGCTTTGTTGCTGGCCTCACACTTAGAGTGATAAGCCTTCGCTATCCTTCATAGACCAACAATTTATCATTAGCCACTCCAGCATTGCAAGGCCAATACTCGGTAATGAGATTTTATGAAAGAGGCTTTAGATGCTGGCACACAGTACCAGACTCACTCAGAGAGATAACATTAATGTGACGTAAGAAAGCACCCACAGAGCTAATTTCTGAGCCTGTGGTGACGATGGCTATGTTAGATAAGAAGGAGTGCTGGTGTCTGCAAACTCAACCATCTGCCTGCTTCCCATCATAGACTCTGCATCCTGCTCTGCAACATTTATATTCTGGATCTTTGCAGAGGACATAGCCTTAAAGGGCCACTGTATAATGTTTCATTTGTGTATTTAGTAACAATAAAGACAGAATTGGAAGAATATAACTGCAATGTTTCTTTTAAAACTGATTCGGTATTGCGCTCTTTTGCTTGACAATTCCCCGATCAGTGCTAAACCTTGCGATAGCACTGTTTTTGTGCGCCAAATCTTTTTTGGCCATTTAAATCCCTGCTAAGCGCCGGCAGATAGTGATATCTGAGAGTTATGGTGATAGAATGCCCCATTTAGCGCTGTTTCAATAGTACAATAATGTAAAAGCTTTTCATCGCTACACCTTAAAAAAATACTTTTATTTAATACTCACTTTTATAGGAATAATTTCTCGATTTTCAGAAAACAGCCTGAGCAATAGCAGTAGGTTTTAATAGATAGAAACCTTTATCCAGACAGCCTTCTGGGTAAATCCTCTCCCATCCCCAGCACACCTAGTAGGGGATGGAGGGAAGCATATCTGCAGAAGTTTTAAACAATGTTCAAGGGTACATTTTTAAACTACATTGCAATTTGTTCATTCAAATACTGATTTTAATGGCAATCAGCATTTAAATAAGCAAAGGAACCCATGTCATCTGAGCACTGAAATGTTCATTTAAGACTATGCATTTTAAAGATATCTCAGCTTTGTTTTTACATAGCAATTTTATTTGTTTTACATACTAATAATACACTTGTTTAGAATGTGACAATGGCAAAGAATTTGAGTGGTGCCTGTATTCAAACACAAATGTAATTTTGTGAGTTTTCAATATTTTAAGGAGCTTTGGCAAAAAATACAATGTATGTTTGCTTTTAAGATCAAAGACAGGACCCTCTAGTATTTTGCAATGTGCTAATATTGTTTTTTGCCATGTATTTAACCCAGGTTCTGGAGCGCTACCTTGTTGTGGTGAAGGGCCTCACTCATTGATTGATGTGTGCAGCACCTCTCTGTTCAGAATAAAATGTAAAATCCTGACATAACATATAAAGCCCTTATATATTTGCCTTAATCTCCAAATACTCCCCTTTTTCACTCTGCCTTTTTCACTCTGCTGATTCTCTCTTATTACCACCTCTCATTCCCATCATCAGGACTTTTCTCGAACTTCACCAACTATGCGAAATTCCTTCCAAAACTCACAGTTACCTCCACTTGCAGCAGCCTACTGCCTTGACCATATCTTTGCCTTAATCTCCAAATACTCCCCTGTCTGCCATCTTCACTCTGATCATGACTTTCTTCTTTTCTTTCCTTCTCTCTTATTACCCCTCTCATTCCCATCATCAGGACTTTTCTCGAACTGCACCAACTCTGTGAAACTCCTTCCAAAACACACTGCCACCTCCAGTTGCAGCAGCCTATTTCCTTGACCATTACCATCATGCACATGTTACCCTCCAAAGTCACAACCCAACCAACCTTACCTTCTATATTGTAAGCTCTTTGGAGTAGGGACCTATGAGGGACCTCAACTCTGCTGCACCAAATTTGCCTATTGTATCCACTTTGCTTTATTGTACTTTTGAAACCAGAGCTATGTATAATGCTGGTGTTTTATACATAAATAATAATAATTATCATCATCTTCTATACAGTTCTATAGCTATAACAGTATACTTTATGATAGTTCTGCTAGTTCTGCATTGCTAGTCATGTGATATATATATATATATATATATATATATATATCAGACAAATAACTATATTATTTCCCAACATTCATTATTTTGGAGACACAGATTATATTTGTGTAAGATGTTGGTTCCTTGCCACCGCACGATTATTAAGTACACAAACCAGAACAGATTTAGTACCCTCTGAATCATGATTGGAATGTGTGATAAATGTCATTGGTTGACAGGATGATTCCAGATGGGCTGCAATGACTTTCTGAATAAACTTCTGTGAGGCTTGAAATGGGTTGTGCATGTCTCTACCCAGAAACCTTAGCAGCAGTTGCACTATGTTTTTTTTTACTTAGTGATATATCTGTAAAACTTCACCACATGCACTGTGGGTGGTCCGTCGGTCACTAGAGCTCTGTGGTGAAGTATTACCCATTGGTGTGAATTATTTTTGCTATTATTATTTTAAGTAATACCTCAAATAATGCAAATGTCCATATATTTCTTGCTAGTTAGACTTCAATGTGTAACACCCAGTTTGTATTATGTGTGAGGATTGTGTGTAATGGGAATCTATTGTCCATTTCTATTATATATTTAAATGGTAAAGAATTCATATTATTTTTTAAAATATAAAGGAATTATACACAATTTGATAATATGCTTTATTTATAGTGCCACATATTCCATAACTGTTAAGAACATTCTCATGAAATTGTTTTGAAAAAAACCTGTTCCCGTTAGAGCTCACTTCAACCTTTAGTGCATATTGCCCAAGATCTCCCATTACAGTCCTTAGTCTGCCACTTGTAAATACATTATTTCAATGAATATTTGATTGTTTTGTTTTTTGCTTTTATAAATTCTACACAAAAAGCTAATGCATACCATGGGCAATACTCAATTCAAAACCCACAACTTGATCGCAGACAGCTGAATGTCTGCTGGTGTGTTGTAGACTCCCATTAGTCTTCGATTACGATGCTATTCAATTGCTCAAGCCCGGAAGTTACAGGCCCAAAGCCAAAACCGTAAACCATGCACTGGTTCGGAGCAGTTCAGGGCGGGAACATGATCAATTCAGCAAACCCGTAACCTCCCATTTCGAATCAGCCAATAGAAAATGAGACTGTCATTATTAAAGCAGTAAAACATGGAGGTAACAGGTCAATCACTTAGGTTCAGGGGTCCGTTATGTGATCAGACTTGCAAATCCCCAAAATAAAGAATTACGAAAAGAATGCCAAGACTGTTCTAGTCCATATGGGTGGCCTGATATGTACTAACTCATTGATACCCGAGATCGATTTAACCCTAAAAATGACACATTATTAAATTACTTTTCCTGCCGATTTGCGAACTTGAGACTGTTGTGCAATTCATTCTAATGTCTATCATCGCTTTCCCCGTTATTTACAGTGCAGGATTGATTTTTTATTTGCATTTCCAGTTCTACGAATAGGTGTTTAACCCCCTTGCAGGTCCTCTCTTGTATGATTTTCTCCTTCATTTGCAGTTTACAGGTGTGAAAACATTTGCGGGCTTGGGGAAATTGAGCAATTGAATAGCGATTTGCGATTCTCGCTGTGCGAAAGTGAAAGATCAAAGGCTTCAAGCTTAACTATCGCTATTTTTTTAAGCCCTTAACCCGGAAACTGCTTTGAGCCTGCAAAAAGACGCCAATTGAATAGCAAAATAGCTTGCAACCTTGCTTACAGGCCTCCGGATCTCCCGAAAGCTCATGGGGGCCCATGTTTCTTGAAATGGACACTGAAGTTACAATCTGGTAATTGATTCTATGTGAGGAGTGAACAAGAGGGCAGAGTGTAATAAAACCCCAATACAGCGAGTCTGAGAGGTAGGAGTGATTGTGGCATCATCAACAATGGGAGATATTTATGGAGTGGGAGCTGTAGTGGGGGAAAGATTAGTATCTTAGGCCCCTATTCAATTGAGCAATTGTAAGTTATGGGAGCCTGTAATGGAGCCTGTAAACTAATTTGCTATTCAATTGGCATCTTTTAGCGAGCCGCAAACGATCTACGGGTTACAGGCTGAAAATCCCTGCGTTTACCAAAATCATAACTTACAACCCATCTAAGCCTTTGATTTTTTAAGCCTGCAAAAGTTACAATCGCTAGAATCACAAATAGCTATTCAATTGCTACAATTCCTCAACACCGCAAATATTTTCACACCCATGAATGGCAAATGTAAAGGCACTGTAGCACTGTAAATGCAAATAAAAAATCAATACTGCACTAAAAGATGGGGAAAGCGATGAAAGATATTAGAATGAATTGAACTACAGTCGAAAGCTCTTAAATCTACAATCAAAAATGACTTTTTTGACGGTTTCATTTCCGTGTTATATCAATCTCAGGAATCAATGCGTCAATGCATATCAGGCCACCCGCATGGACTAAAACAGTATCGCCATTCATTTTTATTATTTTGTACATTGCTGGATTGCGAGTCTGATCACATAATGGACTTCTAAATGCTATTTGATTGACATGTAACCTCTATGTTTTACTGATGTAATGGTGATGGTCTCATTTACTATTGGCTGTTTATAAAATGGTAGTTATGGCTCGCTTAATTGATCATGATCACGCTCTGAAATGCTACTTATGATTGCATGGTTTATGGTTTCTGTTTTTCGGCCCAAAAATGTCAGTCTTGTTCAATTGAATTGCTCCGTAATTGTAGCAAATTTCAAGCCTGCAGACTTACGGCCTGTATAACGTAATCTGCAGGCTTGCAATTGAATAAGGCCCTTAGTCTTGAAATGTTGATTTTGAGTTGTTGCATATGCTTGAAAGGTGGTTGGCTGCATGTTTAAGAAGAGAGGGAGATAGATCTAGCTGCTGAGAAATAGATATGAGTGACATCTGCATATATATGATACTGAAATCCAAAATACTATATCAGAGTGCCAAGGGAGGATGTATAGATGGAGAACAGAGGGAGAGAGGTGCCAGAGAAGGAGACACTAAATGTTACATTTGTTAAGATGTGAACCACAAGAGAGCTGTATCTCGGATGCCAAGGGAGTGAAAAGTTTCGATAAGAAGGGAATGGTTAACTGTGTTAAGGGCAGTAGAGAGCTACAGGAGAATTAAGATAGAGAAGTGACCCATAAAGCTGGCTCTGTGGAGTGTTGCCAGCCGGAGCCAGACTAGAGGGAGTCAGAGAAGAAAGTTGTTTGATAGGGAAATAATTACAATGAGAAGCTGGATCAAATGAAGGTTTCTTAAGGATGTAAATAAGATGTACTTGAAAGATTATGGAATCTTGTAGGTGTTCATCATAGGTTGAAGAGATGTGTGTGAGCTGGGGGTAAAGTATGGTAGAGAGGGAAGGGATTAGTTGTGATGGGATAGGACTAAGTAAGCAAATTGGAAGGTGAGGGGTTGAAAGCAGATCAGAGATCAGAGAGTCCATTGCAAATATGGGATTGGGGAAGGCCAAAATCTGGGTGTTACTGGTTTGCCAATAATAGCGTAAGGTTGAGCCATGTTGAGAAGAGAAGTTGTTAACAGATAATAAACTGTTTTTAAAAGACTTCTTCTGTGAGGCATGAAGGTGTAGGGGATGGGGTGGATGATGTTGAATGTAAAGAACAGATGTTTAGGATCGGAGGACAAAGTTGATATTAATGATAAAATGTGGTGTTATTTGGTGAGACCAAGGGCAGGGAAGTAGGAGCTAAGTATACATTTCTAAAGTCCATAGTCACTCAAGAGTACAGGACAACTTTCTAACAAAGCAGTGCATACAAGATTTTACACAGCACAAAGGTAATTACTACATTTATATGACATAAACATGCAAATGGTTTCTCCTTGCTGCTCTCTTCATGAAAACTGCAAGCATGTCTCATAAGATCATTCTGTATAACATACATAATTCAAAAAAAAATGCAGTTTTCATAAACTGGATTTAAATTGTTACTGTAGTGCTCATACAATAGGGATGCATTACTTTACTTTACTAATGGAGAATAAAATAAGTTTGAAGAAAACAAGTTTAATGTTGTTTTTAAAACTTACTTGAAGTGTAGAGTTCAGGGATACCAAAACATCTTCTCTGCAATCTCTACTATGTGTACAGACCAAGGATAGGATCTGTCCAGGCTAAGATTTATCACTTTATTTGCCCAGGAGAATATATGCTTCCCAAAAAAATGTTAGGTGTGTCATTCCGAGAAAGCTAAGACAAAAATGTTCTGATACTGAGACACTCATAGCTCTTTAAGTATCATGTAAGTGTTCTCGTAAGGACTGCTCTTGCGGTAGGATTTCTCTCACTGCAAGCAGTCCCAGTGAATTACAAGAAGGTGTAGAATATTCAGTAACTCTTACTAGAGCCATGTAATAGCACTTTAGATAAAATCTCCTGTAGCAGCAGGGAACAGGTCATATGTAGTGATTACTCATAAGGGTTTACACTTGCACATTCCTTACGGTAGACATGTAATCAAGACAAAACAATCCCTGCCGTATGAGCAGTTTTCCTCTAAGTATAACAATAAATTCTAAGCAAATAGTGTTAAAATATATTAAGTTGTAAGTGGCATACAAAATCAGTTTTTCTTTTAAATCAAGATAAGCTATATTGTTAATTGAATGACAGATTGTTATATCAGTAGGGAAGAAGATTTTAAGATTTCTTACTTTAGAAATAGGTCATCTATAGGAATCTAATGCATTGAGCTTAGCAGGGGTAAACAGAAATTTAACTGGTGGATTTTCTTATAATTCCCAGCTGTCTCATATTTTTATCTGATTGAATAGTATAAAAGCAAATATAGTGTTTAGTAATATTTATTTCATGGCCTAATATGATGAGAATAGGTGGGCTATAAATTACATTGCTGCTATCCTAAATGTTTTGATATGTCATGGGCTTTACAGTGGACCCTTACAGCCTTATTAAATTGCGATTCGGTAAATTTAAAAGGGTTCTTTATTTAAGCACACAGCATATTTTTTTTCTGACGTTTTTAGCTAGTGAACTTCTATCCAAAAGCAAGGTCTTCACTAACTAAAAACTTCTGTAAAAATGTTTTTCTATGTGCTTAAATAGAGCCCTTCTAAATTTAATGAATTGCAATTTAATAAGGCTGTTAGTTCTCAACCTTCTTGGAACAACTCGATGTTTTCAGGAACTCGATACGTTTCACTGACAAAAAATTGTATAGGAACTTGGCGCTTGCTTGGAACTCAACGCGCTTGCGACATCCCACATCCTGTCTTTCAGGAAGTGGAATAAAATTCTATACTGTGGCGTAGTGTAATTAGTGTGTACAAGAGCCCAAGAGCTGTCTGTGTCTACAAGAATCAAAGTGCAGCCTGTTCTTATTAGAATCAAAGTGCAGACTGTGCCTATAAGAATAAAAATGCAGCCTGTGTCTAAAATAACCAATATGCAGCCTGTGCCTATAAGGACCAAAGTGTTGCCTATATGTATAATGACCAAATTGTAGCCTGTGCCTATAAAAATCAAAGTGCAGCCTGTACGTATAAGGACCAAAGTGTAGCTTGTGCCTATAAGGACCAATGTGTAGCCTGTGCTTATAAGAACCAAAGTGCTACCTTGGAACTCAACCTGCTGTCTGGAATGGATTAAAGTTGAGAACCAAGGTACCACTATATGTATATATATATATATATATATATATATATATATATATATATATATACACACAATTTTCCATACCTTTGGACATGTACATGATTATGATATAAGTGGGGTCTTCCTGTGATCATACAATCAAGCTCCATCTTAGTTTATTACTGTTGGTATAAACATGTAAAGAATAAGATCTTTTTTTTATTCTCTAAAAAATATGGTATAATAGATCTTAAGGAATCTTCCAGCCGGGATGGTTGTAGAGATAAAGAAAAAGTTTTTGTTTCAGCATTTTGACTAACAAAGTGAGTTATGGCTTATGGCATGAAAAACACAATATATGAATTCCATAGGTGACATTGTTACTGGGTGCTTCCATCTATTAAATGAGCACATGCTCCGTAGCATCAAGCCAGCACAACTGGTGAGGCACATTTAAAAAAAAAAAAAAAAGAAACACAGACGATCAAAATAAAATTTGCTCTTACTGCGTTGCTACATTGATCCAAATCACAGAGTGATTAAGCTATTTGGGAAACATCCAGCAATATAAATCAATGATTGACTAACAGGTCTCACCTTTTCCTTACAAAGTCACAGATGCAGCCAGCTTTGATGTATTTTGTTGTCAGGGAAGAATTTTTTTAGTGCATTAAATATTAACAGCACAGCCTTGAATTGCATCCTGAGGTCTGCCAAACGGCAACTGCAATTTGCAGGGGAGGTATCTGATGTTGTTTTCCTTCTCTGGGATACCTACAAATTCATAGACAGATAACAAGAAATGTCAAGGAGTTTTTGTCAGTCATTGTTCTGTGAAGCACACTTGCAAAGATATTCCAAATCTCATAACGTTCAAGAACAGGAGATGTTCAGGACTATAGCTGTGAGTAGTGTAAGTTGGTAGTCAGAAATTCACCGAAGTAACAACACACAAGAAGTAATACAGTTTCTTTTTTTGGAAGTGACATTTTATCATGTTACTTAAAGGGACACTATCACCCAAAAGGAAATTGGTTTCATTTTACAGATAAAAATCTGGCTATAGTATTAGCCTTTTGCCTGTACAGAAACGTATTTCTTTACTATTGTTGTTGTTTAGTCATTCAGTTGTGTCCAGCTTTCCATAACCCTATAAAGTTATTGTAGCCCAGTGGGACACCATTTTAGCCACAATGATCACTCCATCCAGAACTTAAAAGTCAAAATACTCAGAGAAACTTTTAAAAATATCCAAAAGAGAACAGCATTTGAAATAAAGATGATCACATTCTTCAACACTAAAAATACAGGACTTAATAAGGACTTGAGTTTCCTTATACATTTTCATAATTTCATGTGAATTTTTCTTATTTTACCATAACAGACTTAGCACTCTTAGTGAGATGTTTGTCCATCAGGAAATATATCACTGAGGACTACAGTGCTCTGTTTTTTCATATATATACTGATGTACATATGTATATAGTATGTGTATATATGTTTCCTTTACTTTGTTGTGTTTATTCCCCCATATGTATTTACCTGATGATGTCAGATGCTGTTTCCACTCTCTCTGCATCACTGTTTTTATTCAAACTGAGGGTTCCATCTCATGTCAGTATTGCTTCAGACTTGATAAAGAGAGGTTAAACCCCTTGAAAGTTTGTCAATATAAATAAGGCGTTTGTCCAATACAGAAGGTATCATAATATACTGCAATACTCTTTAGTAATCTGCAGTGCCTTGCAAAAGTATTCACCCCCTTGGCATTTTTCATGTTTTGTTGCCTCACAACCTGGAATTAACAATAATTGTCTGAGGATTTGCATAATTTCATTTACAGAACATGCCCACAACTTTGAAGTTATTATTTTTTTTATTGTAAAGCAAAAAACAAATAGGACAAAATAACAGAAAAAGTCAATGTGTATAACTATTTACCCCCCTAAAGTCAACACTTTGTAGAGCCACCTTTTGCGGTAATCACAGCTCCAAGTCACTTTGGATAGGTCTCTATGAGCTTGCCACATCTTACCACTGGGATTTTTGCCCATTCCTCCTTGCAAAACTGCTCAGCTCCTTCAAGTTGGATGGTTTGCGCTTGTGAAAATCAATCTTTAAGTCTGACCACAGATTTTCTATTGGATTGAGGTCTGGGCTTTGACTAGACCATTCCAACACATTTACATGTTTCCCCTTAAACCACTCAAGTGTTGCTTTAGCAGTGTGTTTGGGGTCATTGTCCTGCTGGAAGGTGAACCATGCAAACCAAAAAACAAGAAAAACACAAAAAATATAAAAACAAATTCAACAAAAACATCACACACAGCACGGGAGAACAGCCAGGACGTCTGAAAGTGAGGTGGAATGCGAATTAAAGCCAAATTTAAGCAGTTTCGGCACTTGAAAATCGGCTAAGCGAGAAAAAAATGGCAGCCGAAAAAAATGAAAATGAGGCTACACGACCCCGAACCGCGCAAAACACAGCCAGCGACATACAAGGTAGAAAAATACTAATAGGAAGAATGCAAAATGCTTGCAAAACACGTAAAACATAGACTAACGCCGCCATTTTACAACACAAACGTACACATTTACATATTAAGATTATGAAATGGCGACTTTCCCACCTAAACCCAAGGTTTTGTCTCGTGCACGCAGCCTACTGTATATATAGGGCATACTTGCCACAGAGCTGACACCTTCTCCTCAGGTGATGACAGTGAGTAGACATTTTCTGCTGCAGTAAAATCCAAAGAGATTGTTAGCTCTTCAGGATACTGATTGCTGAATATTAAATACAAATAGGTAAAGTATATTAATTTATATTACTAACCATTAATAAATAATTAATGAATGTAATATTCTTAAATAAAAGGTATATATTATTAGTTAAAAAAATTGAGCAACAAACTTATAATTTACACTGCCTTTAGTTTATCAATACTTTCATGCTTACTGTAGCTGTTTGTAATATATTTATTCATTGAATAATTAATTAGTCATGTACAATAATTTATTAATTATTAATCATTATAAAAAAATATATAACATTTTAAACTGCCTTTAGTTTATTCATACATTAATGTTTACCTCTTTCTAATATATTTAGACATTGATTAATTAATTATTAATGTACATTATTTTATTAATTAATTATTAGTAATCATTATGAACAACAAAGATATTATATTTTACAATGCCTTAGTTTATTATTATATCAATGCTTAGCTCTTTAGAATACATGCATTCATTGATTAATTGATTATTAATGAACATTAATTTATTAATTAATAATTAGTAATCATTACCCCCCCCCCCCCCAAAAAAAAGGACCACAAACAATATGTATATTTTACTATGCACTGACATATCCATATTGCTGCTGATTGCCTGAAAGGGATGAATCCAAATATTACAAATGCTTTCCATCTTATTTGACAGTTTCATCATCTTTGCAGCTGACTCAACACAGAGAGTGAAGTTTGCCGCCTTTGAACAGCATAAAGATCACCTTTACAGGTATATCATTAAATTATGTTCTTATGGAACAAAAAAGGATTAAGTCTTTTTATTTTGGATTGATGACTATAATATATAAAATTATAACAATAATAACAATTTTGAACCTGCACTTATATATCTGCCTTCCTGCTCATTCATGTACATTGCTTTTGGAACTATTAATTAATAATAATAATAAAAGAAAATGTATAATAGATCAAAAAATATGTACATGTTACAAAGCACTTATATATCTGGAGTGCGTATAATTGCCTGATAGGGCTAGGACCTTCAAAGCACTTCAATATTTAAAGCAGTTACTTAGATTCTGACAACTGCTGCACTTAATATTTTATACTGCTTTTATTTATGAATATATTAATGATTATGCATTTGTTTTGCCTCTATGCCAATTAAACATCATAGTTTCAGTGAGTCACAGATTAATTGAATGCAAACTTTAAAAATTATTTTCATGTCATTTCACAGATTACTCATCTCTGCACCTGACTGAAGACAAGGAGTGAATTCTGCAGGATTTTATCTGCATTAACATACATTTCACAGGTATATGATTTCATGATGTCCTTTTTGTTTTGCATTGATGACAGTTAATGATCAATTAATTAACCTATATTCATTTAGGGCCTCATTCAATTGCAATTTACCCAATTGAATATGGCTTTATATAAGGATATAGCATATTATTTTTATATACTGTAACTTTTTAGTTAATGAACATCGATCCAAAACCAAGGTCTTCACCAACTAAAAACTTTGTTAAAAAATATGCTATGTGCTTATATAGAGCCCTATTCAGTTGCACAAATTGCAAATGAATGAGGCCCTTAGTACATATATGCTTACCTAATTAACTTTTAAATAACGCAAATTACACCTCATAGGTTGATTGATTTCAACATTAATAAAATTACAAAATTGCACATTATTTTAAGCCCGATCTATAGCTCTTTCTGTTTGCCCTTCTTTAGGAAAACATAATTACCTATTTAAGTTTACCATTGATGTCAGTTATTCATTAACGTATATTCATTTATTAACGACTAAATAATTAATTAATGTATGCCAATAAAAAAACCTTAATGGATTAATTTATTTCATGGAAACATTCCAAATGGTTTTCAAATCATTGCATTATTTCATGCTATTTAGGTTTTGCATTGAGAGCAGCTAAAAACAATATGTACAATACAAACAAATATTACATCTTACACCTGTATTTACAATTACAGATTACAATGGCAGACAACGGAGAAGAACGCTTGAACGCAAAAGAAGAGTGGCAAGGGAAAGGAAGCAAAGGTGGAGGGTGCACAGTCCCCGGAGACTTCCCAACGCTTAAGAGAAGAAGACCAACAGAGACTTTTAAATACAAGAAAAATGAGTAAGAAAGCACAAAGTGAGTGTGCTGGAGCTTCAAAGAAAATAAAAAGTAAACGAAAACATGGCTGTGAAACATTGCCTAATGATCCAATATTGCCTCATGACACCAATGTTCATATACATGACACCTATGTAGATATAGAAAGTTGTAGTGATATCTATGTTGAGGAAGCTCAGGATACTGCTTTCATTACAGCACTAATAGTAGCCACTCATTATTGTGGATTATTTAATGTTGTTTGTCAGTTTTGTTGGGCCTCTCATTTTCTCAAGGAAAGACCAACTGATGGAGACTTCATTAGTTGCTGTCAGAAAGGAAAGGTAAGACTTCCACAAACACACACATTTCCACATTACTTACAAAGTATAATGAGCGATCCAACATTTCCAAATTATACCAATTTAAAAAAAGAACATCAGGTCTTATAACAGTGCAATTAAATTTGCTTCTATGGGTGCTACATTAGCAGAAAATGTCTCAGGACATGGCCCATATTGTTTTAGAGTTCAAGGACAAATTTACCACCGCACTTCACATTTACACCCACAAGAAGGAGAGCAAAGGAAATTTGCACAGTTATATGTCTTAGATACAATGGAAGCTGTTGAACAACGGATGACGCTTCCAGAAAATAAACAGTGTTTGCGCATAGTCTTTGAACAGCTGGATAAAATTATGGCCAACAACCCATACAGTCAAGAATACAAACAATTAGCACAGGTTGAAAAAGAACAACAGCAACATGCTCAAATACATCAATTGCCAGTGCCAAGAGTAAATATGGATTTAAAAAGAGATCGCAATACTGAAAAAAGGCGGTATAATTTACCAACAGTAAATGAGGTTGCCACGGTCTTTAAAAATGAGGATGGTGAACCACCTTTTCAGCGGGATATTAGAATATATCCACGCAATGAAGACCAACCATTTATAAACATAAATATATTAAGTAGTAATTTGGATCCAATGACATATCCCATTTTTTTTCCAGATGGTGAGCTAGGATGGGAACCAAAATAACAATTGCAAAGTTATCCCAATAGTAAAGTTCATGTTAGATGCCATATTTCTATGCTGGAATATAAAGTGGTATAAACTGCTATTCTGGATCATTTTAATCCTATTTTATGTGGGGGCAAACTCACACAACAATGGATTATTGATTCCTATCTACAAGTTGAAGCAAATAATCTAAATTTTATCAAATTTCAACAATACAAGCTTTACATAGAACAATATTGTGGATTGATGGATTATGTTGCTGAATTGGCTACCAACAGAGACATTCCAGCTGGAAGAGCAATAATTTTGCCATCCACTTTCCAAGTATCTCTCGCAATATGCAAGAAAGATATAATGATGCCATGGCTATTGTCACAAAATTTGGAAAATCAGATTTATTAATTACATTCACATGTAATCCACAATGGCCAGAATGAAAATTAGAATCTTGGACAAAATTCTTCTGACCGACCAGATATAGTGGCAAGAGTATTCAAAATAAAACTCAATTCATTAATACATGATATAACTAAAACACAGTTATTTGGAAAATGTGTGGCTTTTTTTTATACCATTGAACTTCAAAAAAGAGGTCTGCCACATGCACACATACTTTTAATCCTGCAGGAAAAAGATACATTGAATACTGCAGAGAGAGGGGATTTAGTCAATACTGCTAAATTGCCACATCCAGAAAAATATTCAAAACTTTATGAGATTGTAACACACAGAATGATGCATGGCCCATGTGGAGATATCAATCCAAATTCACCATGTATGGAAAATAAAAAAATGTACAAAAGAGTTCCCAAAACAATTTCAAATGCAAACTTATGCTAATTGTGATGGATACCCTTTGTATAAAGGAAGAGAAGGACAAACGGTTATTATCCGTGGCCATAAGGCCGATAATAGATACATAGTTTCATACAATCCATATTTGGTGATGAAGTACAACGCACACATAAATGTGGAAGCTTGCACTTCTATTAAATCCATCAAATATGTGTATAAATTTATATACAAAGGATATGATGCAGCAACTGTTGTTATGCAAGGTGCACAAGACCAAAAGGAAAATCCAGTTTTACATGACGAACTTTTATCTTATTTAGATGCTCGCTATGTCAGTGCTCCAGAAGCAATGTGGTGTCTTCTGAAATTTGAGATGCATGGGTCACATGCTGTGTATTGATTAGCTGTACATTTGCCACAAAGTCAGTTTGTTTGCTTTACTGCAGGCAATGAAAGAACTACCTGAGACCAAAGTGAACATCGAGAAACAACACTTACTGCATGGTTTCAATTAAACTGCCAGGAGCCTAAGGACAGACAATTTTTAAACATTGAGTGTCCATATCACTATGTGTTTGTAAATGGCCAATGGCGACAATGTAAAAGAGATACTCATAAAATTATACTACAAAATTATACCATCCATCCAAGAGACATTGAACTTTTCAGTTTAAGATTACGTTTTACATGTTCCTGGTGCACAACGTTATGAACTTGTACGCACAGTGAATGACATAGTTTATGATACTTTCCTATTAGCTGCTAAAACTTTATAGCAGATGATACAGAAAGGGAGAGGTGTCTGGAAGAAGCAGCACTATGTCAAATGCCAAAGCAAATGAGAGAACAATTTGCATTCATTTGCATCTTTTACAATGTACATTTAAATTAAATATGTGTGAAGACATCTTGAAATGTTACAATGAGCCCATTGCAGTCTTAAAACGGTTAATGGAAATTCAAGAAATATTTCTTGCTCGTGGATTAAATTGTGGAAATTTTAATTTGCCTGATCCATTACTTATAGATGACATCAACTTCAATGTTTATGACACTGAGCTTCAAAAACAAAAAAACACCAGAAAAACTGGATACTTTAAATACTTTATAATCGCAAGCATTTAATGCCATCACAAAAGCTACAGACAATGAAATGGTCAAAGACTGTTATTTCTATCTCGATGGCCCTGGTGGATTAGGAAAAATGTATCTGTACAATTGTTTGATGAGTTACATTCGAGCACAGGGTCAAATAGCAATTCCATTTGCAACAACTGGAATTACTGCACTTTTGTTAGAAGGAGGCAGAACTGTGCATAGTGGATTTAAACTGCCAGTTCCCATTTTAGAGACATCAGTGTCAGAAACTCAACTGAATTCTTTACAAGCAAAAACATTAAAAAAAAGGTACCGTAATTAATTATCTTAGATGAGGCAACAATGATGTCATGTCATGCCTTGCAATATATTGATAGATTATTAAAAGAAGTGATGAATAATAATTTACCATTTGGTGGAAAGGTGATGTTGTTAGGAGGATATTTTAGGCAAACATTACCTGTTGTGCCACATGGAAATAGGACTGATATCATTGAAACATGTATCAAGACAAGTACACTGTGGATATAATATTTACACACCTCAAATTAGAATTAAATATGAGATCTGAAGGCCAAAATTAATTAAATGATCGGTTCATTCAAATTGGAGAACGAAAACATCCACAAATAAATTATTTACCCAATGATACCATTAAAATTCAATCACAAATGGTTTGCAAGGAATCACTCATATTGGCAATCTTTCTAAACACTCTCAATAAAGACGATTACTCAGACATTTCAAACAAAGTGATATTAACATCCAAAAATGTAGATGCCTTGAATCTAAATATCGAAATTTAAAAATTCATCAACGCACCCCAAAAGAATTATTACAGTGCAGATTCAGTTCTGGCTGACGATAAAGATAGTGAATCTAACTTTAGTATAAAATGTATTAATTCTTTAACCCCATCTGGAATGCCACCACATGTTTTGCAATTGAAAAAAGGGTAAATTGTCATGCTATTGAGAAATATGAATCCAAAAAAGGACTTTGTAATGGGACCAGATTAATTGTGCACAATTTAAAAGATCATTTCATACATGCAGAAATTATGACTGGTACCCATAAAGGTGAACAAGTTTTTAAACCAAGAATTGATTTGGCTCCAAGTGAGAGTGGTTTGCCTTTTGTCCTTCAAATGAGACAATTTCCAGTTATCATGGCATTTGCCATGACCATAAATAAATCCCAAGGACACACATTTCTAAGTCTGTGGGTATTTATTTACAGGAACCTGTTTTTGCACATGGACCACTCTATGTTTCTTTTTCAAGGTGCACAAATCCAGATGATATTAAAGTTTCAATTGAAGACAACCCAAGTCAGGGTGATCTACTACACGATGGACGTACAGTACTTTTACAAAAAATATTGTGTACTACGAGGTTTTGTAAACATAGAGAATAGTGGTTTCATTTTGAGGACTAAATTTAATGTCACTCGGGCTCTTTTTAGAGGACCACTATTTCCCATAGGAAACTCTATGTACAATTTTATAAAACTACAACAATAACAACAAAAACTAGATAAAAACAACAACAATAAACAGTGGTTATATCCCATAGACAAAATTAAAAGTCTGCTGGGCTCTTTTTAGGGGGTCCACTTGGACATGCAAAAACAAAAAGAATTGGAATGTCTTGGAAGTGGCCTTTTGCAGGATTGGCTCAACAAAACAGTTACGTTGCATTTTATTACTATTATAATGTTTAAAGTTTAATACATTAACTTCATGTTTCTAATGTTAAAATTGTTTTTGCAAAGGTCTCAAAAGTTGTTTCATTGTATATTATTAAGGATTCATGTTAGTAGGAGGATGATCATTTGTTGTAAAAATGTAATGTATAATTAAATACCTAGTATTGATCCAGGGAGTAATCCTGGGGTCAGGAAGGAATTCATTTTTTCCCTTTTTTGATACAATTGGCTAAGGTTTTATGATTTTTTTTTTACTGTTTGCCTTCCTCTGGATTCAATACCTATGTGGTTTAACAGTACTTTAAATACAAGTTGCATGTTACAAACCAATATGTAATGGTTTCATATACACGTTCATATAAAGTTGACCTAATGTTATGTTACTCATCCATACCTCAGATTTAAAAATGTTAGTATTGTTAATAAAAATGGTTCACTAATGTTTCAAATCTAAGTTGCGTGTTGCAAAGCATTTATGTAATTGGTTTCCAACTATTTATTCATACAAACTTGTTTTTTTTTTTTTTTACTCTGGGGCCCTCCATTCTCTAGCTCCGCCACTCCATCTATAAATCAATATTTTTCATCTCTCTTCTGACAACCAACATTTCCCCAATTGGTTTGATACATACCTGGCTGTTTATTATTTTTAGGTTGTATGGTATTGAGTGCCCCAGGAACTGGCCAACCAGATCTTTCAAGAAGGGCACAACATTGAATGTCAAGTGAATGTCAACAATTTATGAGAATGTACCTGTAGCATACAGCCTACAAAAGCACATTTCATTGGGTAGTTCAAAATTGACTATGTTTGGTGATTAATTCTCCATTGGGATGGGTGAACTCTGGCTTTCTGTGCAGGTTTCTCATCTTGAAGCAGGGTGATAATCCACTGAAGTTCCTGATTAACTGTTGAAGTTGTGAATTTCGAGTGTATGCTGACACAGTTGCGTAGTTGAAATCACAAGCCAAGGTGTGTCAACAGTGGTCAGATCTTGAAGAATACAGAAAACCCACAAGTACCTTGGCTGGATAAGGAACTTAGTTAGAGACTCAGACTACTAGTTAGAAATAAAATGCACATAGTTACCAATACATAGTAATCGAAGTTCTCAAATCATTGGCTACATGTCACTTACTACCTGTAACAGTGAATGTAGGAGGTGGCCTCCTAGTAAATTCCAACTTGTCCATTACCTTGTGCCATCTGTGGGAAGATCACAAGCCAAGGTGTGTCAACAGTGGTCAGATCTTGAAGAATACAGAAAACCCACAAGTACCTTGGCTGGATAAGGAACATAGTTAGAGACCCAGACTACCAGAAATAAAATGTTCATAGTTACAAATACATAGTAATTGAAGTTCTTAAATCATGGTCTACTTGTCACACACCACTGTAACAGTAAATGTAGGAGGTGGCCTCCTAGTAAATTCCAACTTGTAAATTATCTTGTGCCATTTGTGGGAAGATCATAGTCGGGGATTCTGCTTTAAGAAAAGGATAATGGAGATCCTAGGTTTAATCTTTAACATGATACCTCTTAAATTGTAAGCTCTCTCATGTACAATGCACTGTCTTGTCTTATCTGCCTTCAAATATGTGTAAATAATTTCTAGTCATTGTTTATTGTACCATAGAGCTGGTGGTGCTCTAAAAATAAAATGTAATGATATAATAATAATGAACACCAATGCATAGCCAATAAACACACACACAACTACATTCCTGAAATCATGAGCTTTAAGTTGTCATGATTAACCCAATATACCTTCCACAGTACCTCGGACAGATGTCTGATACAAATCATCCATATACAGTAGTTTGATGAAACAACCAACAACTATGCCTTATATTTGGAGTCATGTTTGAGGTAACCTTTTTTTGAAGAGAATTATACATTCTCTTGTGTACATTCTCTTAAAATCATTTTGGAGATATACACCCATGTATAAAAATATGCAGATATTTTGCAAACAAAGAAAAATGTATTTTATCAAAGTCAATCACTTTGATACATCGAAGCATACTTTTAATGAACCACTGTAGTGGCCATATAATAGGGTTTCATATTTTTATTAAGCAGCTAATACACAAAATAATCAGTATTTTGTTTTTAAAACTTATACTTGAACTTGATTTCCCTAAACCCCTGTTAGGTGCCCAGGGTATGAGAGACAATCTACCCACAGGGCGGTCCTAAATTTCTTTTAACTTGACTAGTTCGCCTGCAGGGACACTGAAGAAAAGGTGGCAGGTAAATGCAGGCTGATAATTTATTATATTTTTAGATTTTAAAAACGTTTTCCCTATGGTTACAGTGGTCATTTAAATGTACACCAGTATTATTCAGCCTTTATGATTGCAGAACTAGGCCACAACTTATATACAACAATTCATCCCCATGTATAAAAGGAAACTCCGGCAGAATGTTTAATCTGATTTATTTTTGCAGCAATTTGTCGCCAAGAAGCAGTCTGTGACTTTGTGAGGTTGCAAGAAAGAGGATTTAAAACCTTTTAATTAGGGAGCTGGATGCCACCTAATTACTACTCCAGGATAACGTCAGCACATGTTAATTATCTAGTATATGACTACAGATCTGTGTAACACTTTAATCTAAGATAACCAGCACCTTCCCAGGGAGAGGCCCTTTGACTACAGCACCTTCAATAAATACATTAATCTGCACACCATGCAGAGGGATAGCTACGGCGACACTTAACTACCTGGGAAGGACCGAATGTGAATACTAAAATGAGCTAATTTCATATGCATCTAGAGTGTTCACATAGATATCTTTGGATACGGAGGAAGTATTTATTTTGCAAAGGAAAATATAAAGTTTCCATTTAATTGACCATCATATGATTAAAACAATATAGATGACTGAGAGAAAAATTATGCAGGAAAAATGTAACACAGCTATTTTTTAATTAGACAACAAATATTTGATGCCTCTGCTAATTCTTGGAGGTACCCACGATACTTTGGCATATGCTGTGAGGGGCGTTTAGGGTATGTTTCTATGATTAGTTGCTAATGTTGTTAGTTTGTTACATACTTCCCAAACGTGAGTTTTTTTCCTAAAAATCAATGTGGGGAAGAGGACGAGTGATGGGCGGCTATCTTCCGTGGCTCATCTCGCATCAGTCCTACTCGGGTCTCCATGTGATTTACTGAATCGTAGGTATTATAGTTAGATCCGTAATAAGGTTGGTAATGCCCAATATAACAGTACTAGCGACTTGCCCGTCAAAAAATGACGGCAATGAGATGTGTATGTTTGTAAAGTTGTTTAGTTAGTAATATACGTATTTGACACTTGTAAGGTTTTAGTTATGTCGAAATAAGTACAATTCTTATATTAACCATGTTTATTTTTTTAAGATTTTCTTTTGTTCTTGAGTAACTGTTAAAGCATTTTCTAGTAAAAGTATTAACATTTGAATGTAAGAACAGTTGAACTTGAAATTAATCAGTATTGTAAACCTGAGGTAATGGTTTTTTAACATGCAAGTTCTATCTAAACAATTGTTAACTTAAATATAACGTAGAAACGTAGCCAATTGTCTCAAAGCGGGAAAAAAATTAATTCCTTCCTGACGCCATTAACTGGCTATCGGATTACTCCCTGGATTAATGTTTAACACAAAAGACAATATTTACATTGCGCCTCAAAACGTGGTTGTGCTGTTAACATGAACTTTGTATTATGTCTAAGTAAGGAACTTGAAAGTATATTTTTGGAAACTTGAACTTTCTTATCGTCTAAGTAAGGAATATTTTTTTCAAACTTGTAACATTAGAAACAGTAACATAGTTAATTAACATTTGAACAGAATTTGTCAAAATAATGCAAAGCAAGTGTTTTGTGAGGCTAATCATGCATAAACAGTACTTCCATGAATTATGACTGAATTCTTTATTGATTTGTAGTTTTCAATGGTTGACCTTTGTTTGTTGGTATAGTAATTGTTTTAAATGGCACACAGAGTTTTGTCTGTGGAAAAGTGGTTCTCTAAAAAGAGAACGCGAGAACTTAAAGTTGTTCCGCAATCTGTAACCACTGTTCTCTATGTGTTTGACAATTTCATGTAGTTTAATAGTAAAATATTGTTGTTGTAAACTAATTTCTGTGTCGTAATAATGACCTTTTGAAGGAAATGAACAGTTGTGTTAACTTTTTGTAAAAATGTCGTGGTTATATTGTGTTTTTTTATGTTTTTGCGTTTGGTTTTAAATTGGTTTTGCATGGCTTTTGTTTGTTTGATGGAAAGTTACAGTACTTCATAGTAGACAATGTTTTTAGTAAAAATGCGCCCATCTTCTAATAAATCACCTTGACTTTCATTCTTTTCAATGTAAACTTTAATAGCCTGTGGATTTTTGCACTATGATAAGGCAACGTACAATTGGTTATGTGCAAATACTGGTTGTTCTAAGAAAATACCCACAGATTTGAAAGTTTGTGCTTGTGATTTATTAATGGTCATGGTAAATGCCATAATGATGGGGAATTGTCTTCTTTGAAGTATAAAAGGGAGACTACTTTCACTTGGTGCTAAATCTATTCTTGGTATGAAAACTCTCTCTCCTTTATGGGTTCCAGTTAAAATTTCAGCATCTATGAAATTGTCCTTGTTGAACAATTAATCTTGTGCCATTTCATAGGCCTTTTTCAGGGTTCATAGTTTGCAGTAACATGATAATTGCACCTTTCTTTAGCTGCAAAATATGTGGTGGCATTCCAGAAGGAGTTAATGAGTTTATGAATTCAGTGGAAAAGTTTGCCTGACTTTCTTTGTCATCAGCAAGTAGAGAATCAGCACTGTGATAATTTCTTTGGGGGGCAATTTTTTTTTTAAAGATTTCATTATTGTGGATTAATGTATCCTTATTTTTACAGGTTAGGATGACTTGGTTGGCAAGCTCTGAATATTCCTGGTTATTTATGGTACCTTCAAATATAGCCGATATAAGATCTTGGTGACAAATCATATTAGGTGGGATGTGCACAGTGTCCTCAGGTAAATTTGGTATTTTTTCTGTTCTGCCTTCTCCAATTTTAATAAGCCAATCATTGAAATCATTTTAGCCTTCTGATCTCATATTTTGTTGCAGTTGAAGATGGGTAAAATGTTTCCATAGTGTGCTTGACTTTATACAGGTTTCGATAATGTCAGTTCGATTTCCATGTACAATGACAGGTAATGTTTGTCTAAAATCGCCACCTAACAACATTACCTTTCCACCAAATGGAAAAGTATTATCCATGATTTCACAAAGCAAACGGTCAATACATTGGAGGGCATAGCATGACATCATTGTGGCCTCATCTATTATAATCAATTAACTTTTTTTCAATTTTTTTGCTTGTAATGATGTCATGCGAATATCTGACACAGAGGTTTCTAAAATAGGCACTGGCAGTTTAAAGCCACTATGTACAGTTCTTCCACCTTCTAACAAAAGTGCAGCAATTCCAGTAGTGGCAAACGGCAGTGCTATTTGACCTTGTGCCCATACAAAACTCATTAATAAATTATATAGATATGTTTTTCCTGATCCGCCATTGTATCGTTGCATAAAGTCTTCAGCCATATTACTTTTAAATGTGTCCCACAAAGCTAATGCATTTGGAGCATTTGAGAAGATACAAATAAATTCAAATTGTTCCCTCATCTGCCGTGGCTTTTGACATAGTGGTGCTTCTTCTAGACATCTTTCACATTCTGTATCATCAGCTAGTAAGTTTCTATGTCTTGCAGCTAAATGGATGGATTCATATACTATGTCATTAACAGTTCTTAAGTGTTCAAAACTTTGTGCTCCAGGAACATTTAAAGGTAATAGTCGTAAGCAGAAACATTCAAGATCTCTTGGACTGTGTAAATTCTTGGGATTATTTTATTTCCTCTGCTTTTTCTAGGTCTCCATAATCCATTCACAAAAACATAGTGATATGGAATTTCAACATATAAGAATTGTGTTGCTTGTGAATCTGTAGAATTTAATTCAAACCATGCAGTTAGTGTAGTGTGACGATGCTCACTTTGGGCCAATGCATTACTTTCATTTCCAGCATGGAAATACACTAAATGTGTTTTTGGCAAATGTACTGCTAATCTATATACTGCATGTGATCTATCATGCATTTAAAATTTTAAAAGGCGCCACATAGCTTCTTGTGCACTTACATAGCTATGCACTTACATAGCGAGCATCTACATGAGATGCAAGTTCATCATGTACTAACTCAGTGCTTTCGGGGTTGTCGGCACTTTTGACGACTACAGTAGCTGCATCATAGCCTTTGTAAATATATTTGTACACATATTTAATGGATTTGATGGAAGTGCAGGCTTCTACATTAATGTTTGCATTATACTTCATGAGTAAATGTAGATTGTAGGGTACTACATATCTAGTGTCAACTTTTTCCCCACGAATAATGGCACTATCTCCTTCTCTTTTATAAAGTTGATAGCCATCACAATTGGCATACGTTTTGTCTCTATATTCTTTTGGAAAATCTTTGGAACATTTATTATTTTCCATACATGGTGATTGGGGATTAAGCTCGCCATAGGGTCCATGAATCATGCAATGAGTTACAATCTCAGATAGTCTACCATATAGTTCTGGATCTGGTAGTTCAGCAACAATGACTGAATCCACTTTCTCACCAGTATCTAATTTATATTTTTCTTGAAGTATTATGAGAAGATGTGCATGTGGAAGGCCTCTTTTTTTAAATTCAATTGTATATACATAAGCAAGACATTTGCCAAAAAAGTGACTTATAGTGATGTCACGTATTAATTCATTTAATTTAATTTTAAAAACTCTGGCTACTAAATCTGGTATATCGGAAGGAGTTTGGGCAAGAAGTAAATTTTGTGTAATTTCTGACCATTGGGGATTACATGTAAATGTAATAAATAAATCAGGTTTTCCAAATTTGGTGACAATAGCCATAGTATCATTGTATCTTTCTCTCATATTTCGAGGAGATTCTTGAAAAGAAGATGGTAAAATGATGGCTTTGCCAGCTGTCATGTCTCTGCTTGTAGCCACCTCAGCAACATAGTCCATTAGTCCACAATATTATTCTACACTTAGTTTATCTTGTTGATATTTTATGAAGTTTAAATTATTGGCCTCAACTTGCAAATAGGAATCAATAATCCATTGTTGTGTTAGTTTTCCACCACATAAAATTGGATTAAATGTATTTCGAATGGCAATTTGAGCTACTTTAAATTCAAGCATAGAAACATTATTTTGTATTCTGGCTTTAGCATTTGGGTAACTGGGAAGGGTTAATTTTGATTGCCAACCTGCTTCTCCGTGTGGGAAAAAATGGGATATGTCATTGGATCTAAATTTGGACTTAAGATACTGATATTAATGAATGGTTGCTCCTCATTTTTGGGATATATTCTAATGTCTCTTTGAAATGGTGGTTCTCCTTCATCATTTTGTAACACCATTGCAACCTCATTTGATGTTATGAAGTTATAACGGCGTTTATCAGTATGTCTATCTCTTTTAAGCACCATATTGACCTTTGGGATTGGTAATTGATGTCTTTCTGCATGAAGTTGTTCATTTTCTACTTCTGCCAATTTTTTTATAAGCTTTAGTGTAGGGGTTATTGGCCATAATGTTATCTAGCTCTATAAAAACACTGGGTAAGCATTTTTTATTTTCTTGCGGCTGCATACGTTGGTCAACCGCTTCCATTGTATCTAGGACATATAGTTGAGCAAATTTTCTTTGCTCTCCTTCCTCTGGATGTAAATGGTAAGTCCGATGGTAAATTTGGCCTTGGACTTTAAAACAGTAAGGACCATGTCCTGGTACATTAGCAGCTAATGTTGCCCCCATGGATGCAATGGATGTGGCACTATTGTAGGATCTTATGTTTGTCTTCAAATGTTTGTAGTTTGGAAAAGTAGGTTCAGTCATTATGTTTTGTAAATAGATTGGAAATTGTTTTCTTTCTGGAAGTTTGACCTTGCCTTTTTGACAGCAACTAATAAATTGGCCATCTCTGGGTCTCTCCTGTTTAAAATGATAAGCCTCTACTGCTAAAGACTTGAGTAAAGGATAATTTGCAAAGCATATATCAGTTTCAGTTTCAAATTCATCAGTTGAAATGTCATGTGATGTTTCAGGAACAGGTTGTAAAAGCTTTGTTATTTTCATGGCTTTTTTTCGTATATCTTTTATTTTTTCAGGTAAAATGTCATGTGGCGTTTCAGGAAAAGGTTCTAAATGCTTTGTTTTTTTAGTAACTTTTTTTGGTGTATCTTTAATTTTTGCAGGTGATAGTCTTTTGCTTGCAATTCATTTGAATTCTTTTTCTCGTTGAATTTCCTTCTGCTCCGGTGTTTGCTGGTTGGCCCATCTTTGTTGTCGTTCTCTAGCTTGACGTCTTATCTTTTCTTGTTTGCTGTCGTTAACAGCCATGTTAATCTGTAAAATAAAATAATGTATCATTAGTTTAGTTTGAGATGTTAAGTTTAAATATTTGATTTGCAACAGTTTGTTTCTATCTGATTGTAGTTCATTGTAGCTGAACTTTCTTTGTATTCTTAAATAAGTGTGTATTATTTTTTTGCTCTTACTTTCTGTTGTAGGTTGTAATTTTTTTCTTACATGCATAGCACACTCAAGATAATTACATTATAGCTTCTTCTAGATGAAGTAGGTGTATAGTGTTAATTTAAATGGATTTTTTGTTTTGTTTGTTGATTTCTTTTTTTTGTTGTACTTTTGGCTTATAGGCATAGTAGAGGGCAAAAATTAGTCTTTGTAATTTGTCCTGCAGGGGATTGTTGTAATAGTATTTTTATATTTTACTTAAAGGCTTATATGTTGGGGCTGTGAAAAGGTTTGTATTGTTGTTTTTTCGGTGTTAGTAGTATTTGTTCTAGTATTCTATTTTATGTGTGTGGTTAGGTTTTATTCTTAATATTGTACATTAGGGCTGGGAATTGAGAATGGAAAATGTTATTTAGTCTGTGTTTTGACTATTTTTTGGACTATGCTGTTTTATGTTGCTTATTTTTTTGGCTAGATTGAAGTTTGGGTTTACTGTTAAACATTGTTTTCCGTGAAAGACAAATAGCAGGTACATGACAAATATGTCAGTAATATTTTGGTAAAGGTGATAATTCGTGGTTCTTATTGTTGTTGGTGATTTTTTTTTTTTCTGTTGACATGGATGCAGAGCAAACATGTTTATTTAGTTTTCTCTTTTTTTACTTGTTATACTGTACCTTGTTTGAAGTGTGATTTGAAGCAGAATATTTCTTGGTCCGCTGTTGTAAGTCTTCGTACGATGCTCTTCACGCAGTGTCTGTTGTAAAATAAAAAGCAAAATGTTATTTAATTTGAATGTATTTGTAATGAATAGCATATTTAATTATTTTGGTCTACTCTATCTGTTATGGTGATTTTTTTCTGCTATGCTGTTTTTTGTGCAACACTTTAAAATACTTTAATTGTATTTGTATATTACAGTTATCCTTTTTTTTTTACTGTAATTATTAATGTTTTTCCCATTTTGGATATGATCGCAATGTTTTTAGCATTATCCTGTTGTGTGTCCACCACTTTTGGTATGCTTATTTAGGCTTCTTTGTAAGGCTTATAGGTTTTAAACAGTAAAAAAGAATATTAACTTACTTTTCTATCTGTTTGTGTGATTTTTTGTACAATCCTGTTTTGTGTCCACCATATTTTGCATGCTTTATTTGCTTAATTAGTCTTCTTTGTGAGGATTACATGTTGTTGGACAGTAAAAAGGAATGTTAATTGCCTTTTCTATATTATGTTGCGCTTTTTTGTTCTATCCTGTTTTGTGTTCACCACTTTTTGGTTGCTGCATTTGGCTTGTGGGTGATGGTTGGAGGTTATTCTACAGTAAAGAGGAGGAATACTTTTGTTTTATGTATGTTGCTAATGTTTCGGATGCTATCCTGTTTTGTGGCCACCTCTTTTTTTTTTTTTCTCTGAAACTGTCTTTCTTTGTAAATTGTATAGGTCTTTGTGAAGTTTGTTGAACTGTGTTGTTTTGGTCTTTATTGAATTTGTATTGTTTTTTGTTTTTTTTTTACTTTTAAATTTCATATTGGCGGCCATAAAACATATATATTTCTTTTTTTTTTCTACTTGTTATACTATACCTTGATTGAAGTCTTGTTCTTGTCCAAATGACAGAGGGTCCCCTCCTGCCAATCTTAATCCACCCGTCTTCTTGTAGTGTCTGTTTGAAAAACAAAGTTAAATGGTTAATTGTATATTTATTATTTTTGATTTTGCAAAGCATGGTCTTTTTCTGCATGTAATGTATTTTTCTATCTTACCTCTTCTTCTTTATTTTTGTTCTTTAAAAGTAATTCTCTTTGACAGTCCACGGTGCAAATTCTTGAGTGACGCTGTTGATGCAGAGTCTGTTTGAATAGTGAAAAAAAGGGGAAACATTCAGCTTCAGGTTGCATATGTATTAGTGTCATATTTTTTTTGCTATGAGTTGCAGTATACATTATTGCAGTATTCATTTGAATATACTTGTTTCATTAGTTTGAGTTAACATTAGTTTGTTGTAGGGCCCAGACACATATATGTGCGTGTCACATGTCACTATTTTCAAAGTTAAAGTTTGCTTTTTTTTTTTTTGCTGTCTCTGTAAGAAAATGTAATATATTATAGCTTACCTCTCAGTTGT
This sequence comes from Discoglossus pictus, assembly GCA_027410445.1. Taxonomy (NCBI): domain Eukaryota; kingdom Metazoa; phylum Chordata; class Amphibia; order Anura; family Alytidae; genus Discoglossus; species Discoglossus pictus. The sequence goes on from CM050164.1 coordinate 127,745,795, forward strand.
AATTTGCAGTGTAAAGTAGGAAATTAGGAAATAATTCTCTTCTCAACTAACAGCAGCAGTTAACTATCCAGTCACTCCGTTCATCACCTGAGGAGAAATGTAGAATTTTCTGGAAAGTAGGCAGAATTTATAAACTTTGAGGTGCCTCAGACCGTTAGAACGCAATACGCATGCGCTATTTGCGTTCCAGCATACAATTTGAGTTTCAGTTTTGCGAGTCATTGTAATATTGTTGCGTCTGTAGCCTCGTTTTCGTTTTGTTCGGCGGCCAATTTTTCTCTTGCTTAGGTGATTTTCAGCTATTTAAACTCGTTTTTTGGACTTAAATGGACGTGTAACTTCACTTTTCGAGGTGCTGGATGCCCCCCCTTGCTGTAGGTAAGCTTTTTATGTGTTTGTTGTGTTTATTTATTGTGTTTGTCATGTTTTCATGTGCGCCGGTTTCGGACGTTTTTTGCGTGTTCGGAATGGGTCGTAACGCGTCACGGATTTTTTGCGAGGGCCGCAGTTGCTGGCAAGGAGCGCCTTCGGCGAGGGCTGCGCCAGCCCGCAAGCGTTAGCAACAGCTCGCATGCTCACAACTATATATGTGATAAATAAACCCCTTTACACATCTTGATTGGAGTAGGGCATGTGTGTTATAGTTGTCAGACATGCTCAGTGCTCTCCATCGTTGCAGGCGCCATATTGGTTGGCAAACCTGCAATGGATTTATTTGGTTGCGGAAAGGCCTAAAAATAACATAGGAGGTGCTCATTTAGTTAAGTTAAATATTTTAGTTCTTTTAGGTGGAGGCCCTTTACGTGGGCCGAAGAGAGAAGCCAAGAGCAAATAGAAGAGGACAGATTTCTACAATCAACATGGATGTGCCTCCTTATCAAAAAATGAAGATTCAGGACATCACTGGAAGGTCATCCAAGGGAGGGTAAGTATAATTTTTCCTCAAACAGATGTAAATTTTAAAACATTTTTTGTAAATTCTCTTTTTTATTTTTATTTTAATATTTTTCAGCATTTTTTTATTTCATATATTTATTTGGAGGTAGAGGCAGGGACTATGGGAGTCCTTGTGGACTTTAATGGTGGCATAGGGTCCCTGGGGCACCATAATGTCTGCTATGGTAGTAGGGGCCCCATGGCTACAGGTTAGCATATGGTATGCGGTTAATATTAAGTTCCATAAAGACCCCTATGGTTACACTTAGATTACCATGGGGGACCGAAGGTTAATGTTAGATGCATTGGTGGTCCATAGGGACCTCCATGGTTATACGGACCCCCATGGTAATGCGTTAATATAAAGTGCCACAGGGGTCCATAAGGACCCCCATGGATATACTTCGAGGCCCCATAAGGGTCTTAAAGGCATAATTAGAATCATGAAACCCCCCCAAAAAATTACTACATTTACCCTAGATTTTGCAAATTTCTTCAGCTTTTTTGGCTTGATTTTGGCATGAAACACCCCCCTGAAAAATTCTAGCTAAATTAGCATAGAATTCATAAAATTTGTTTTGGCAATCTCTTGGAAGTCAGTTTCTGCAATGCATCATGGGATGCGTAGTCCTCACCACAAGGAGCAAGGATGAACTCAGACATTGTTGCTGTGGATTTCTGTATTGTTCTACTGTTGGCTTGAAGGTTAGTATCGGGTTAAAAACTGTACTTGAATAAAGTGTGCCACGATCTGCTTCTTCAAGGGGGCTTGATATGAATCTAGTTCAAAACGACCCCAACATAATTGTGTGGTTCTTGTTCTCTATGGCACAAAGGGTGGCTTCTGAAGAAGGCAATGCCCAAAGGTACAGGAAGAGAATACTGGATACAGGTTTCTAGTGGCCTATTCCAAGACCACTCCCCAATTCAGGATACAAACACAGAAACAGCCTCACACTGTGGATATGTGAAACTAGAACTGAACATTTATTGAAACAGCAGCCGACTTGCTGAAACAGCAGCCGACTTAAGAAAATGGAACAGTACAGTAAAGAGTAATTGTACGTAAAAATAAAATATGTAAAGGCTGATTTTCCTTTTTGCTTTCTACAAACAATTTCTTCCTTTACCAAGTTTAGCTCATATTCAAAAAAGCAGATGCAGATATGGGACTTTAACTTAATTGTTTAATACAAGTATAAGCAATGTTTTACTTGTGCTATCTATTTACACTAACCTTAGACATATAACAGTCCACGCTAAACTCTGACATACAATCCTCTCTGTTCCCATTTAGATTTGTCTCCTTGTCTTAAGATATTTTCATTTTTCATTATCTCCTTCCACATATCATTACCTCCTTCCATTTATCACTACTTGACCCATGCATGATCCATTCAGGCTAGTTGATGGAATAACTGACACGACAACTTGAGTTGGGAGAAACAACGGGCCACAGCTTTATTTAGACACAATATAAACAAACAACCATAACTTGTTTAGATGACTAATTTAGTCCCTCCTTCCGGGGGAGGAGCCCGGCCACGAACAGTGACCTCACGCTTTGAGCCCTGCCCAAAGCCCCAATGCTTATCTTTAAGCACGCCCTGTGAGGTGGGGCCATCGCCCCCTTAGGCCAGTGGGCCGGGCAACTCACCTCCCGCCGCACAGACATAAATTAACAATACACAACATACAATAGCCACTTCTCCGAATTCTTAACCAAAAATATATATTAATTTCAACATTTCTTATTTATATTATATATATTATATATACTTTTTTTTTTTTTTTTTTTTTTAAAGAATAAACCATAACATCTGTTAACAACAAAATACAGGGTGGGTGGGTGGGATTCCAGTCGGGAGACCGCGCTGCTGTGTTCAATGGCGCGAAACGGGCTTCCGACACGCCCCCCGACGCTCCTGATTGGCTAATAGCCTCACAGGCTCCGCTGGGTCACGTGACGCTACAGGCTGACCCAGGGAGCCTGTGCAGCCTCCGCGTCGTTCATGACCCATGCATGATCCATTCAGGCTAGTTGATGGAATAACTGACACGACAACTTGAGTTGGGAGAAACAACGGGCCACAGCTTTATTTAGACACAATATAAACAAACAACCATAACTTGTTTAGATGACTAATTTAGTCCCTCCTTCCGGGGGAGGAGCCCGGCCACGAACAGTGACCTCACGCTTTGAGCCCTGCCCAAAGCCCCAATGCTTATCTTTAAGCACGCCCTGTGAGGTGGGGCCATCGCCCCCTTAGGCCAGTGGGCCGGGCAACTCACCTCCCGCCACGGAGCATGCGAGGGACGCCTCCCGAGGCTGCGATCCCCCCCTGCTGGACATTAAAGCCAAAGCCCGCAAAACACTCTCCCTAAACTCCAACATCATCAACTCGTACCCTATTTCCGTAAGATGAACCTTATCCTTTGAGAAAAAATCATCTGCGCCGACCGGTTCGAAATCTTTATACCGGATGGCCGAGAAACCTTGTTTTCTCACAAAGCTCGCAATCTGCTGGTTTATCTTCTGTCTAGCCTTATCTAAGCATACTGGGTCGCGCGCGTTACGCCATGATCTTCTCTTGATCATCTCAGACCAGATAAGGAACGTGCCAGGGAACTTCTTCACCCATTTTTCGATGTCCCGTCTCATCACCTTTAACATCCGTCTCATGGGAACTGTCCCCAAATCGTTCCCGCCGGCATGAAGAATTATAACACTGGGCTGACCGTAACGCTGCGCATACGTTTCCAAGAGACCGTCGAGCTGCGCCCATCGCAGACCCCGAACGCCACACCACCTTACGCGTAAGTCCGTAATAGGAAAGCCCAGTTGTGCCTTTTCTTCGGTAACTGCGGCTAACCTATGGGCCCAGTACACGTAGGAATGGCCCACAATCCATAGTTGCTTCTGTTCCCCTGAAAGTAGAAAGCAACACCATTAAACCACTGCATTTGGCCGTACATAGGAACGAAAACGGTCCGAGTCCCACCTACCGATGCGCTTTACTGCCGCGTCGGGCAACCCCAACCTAGCCGCTTCAGTGGCAGCTCCAATCCGAAAAGAGTGTGTCCCAAAGTCGGACTGCTTGAAACCGAGCCGGTGCAGTGCGCTTTTTAAAACTCTTTTAAACTGATACACAGACAGTGCCGTTCCATCGGCGTGGACCAGCAGCGAACACCGTCCCACCGGTCGCTGCTTAAGGTACTCCACTACACATGCATATGGGCAACACTCTGTGCCAACCTGATGCAGAACCACTTCTCTTCCTTTACCCACTTGGTCAGTCTTTGACCTCCGCAACCACAATACCACCGTACCTTCCCTGAGGCAGGTATCCACCAATTGCAGACCCCCCGAACCGTGTCTACTGTTCGCGACTAACTCCCCTATCCTAAACGCTCCGAAGAACGCCAGGGAAAAAGCCGTTCGGAAAAGTAGAGATTCAAAGGGATCCCTGCAAACCACCACCAGTTCCTGAGCCAATCTCAGCAACAGCGCAAATGTTATTGGCCGCCTACTATCTGGCCTTTGCGCACCGCTGAACATTCCGCGCACCACTTTGCGCACTAGAAACTCCTTAGTAAGGTCCCTCTGCCCAGCAAGCTTAAACATAAAAGCAAGCGCCGTGACCTGTCTCCCTACTACGGGTTTTGATTCGCCTTGCTCGGCGCACCGCAGCAGGTACCAAAGCAAGATCCCTACGCTCTTGTCCTCCGTCGTGGCACCACCTGCCAGTGCCACTAGGCTATCCCATTTAGCCCACACGCGTCTATAAGCGTTCCACGTCGCTGGGGCAACAGACTGTCTCACGAGTCTCGTTACCTGACAGCTCCAATCTCCCATAGCTCCTCGGGGATGAGCTCCCCCAGGGCGTTCGCACGAGGAGCCAGCGCCCTGAAACGATCCTCCTGAAACCGAGAGAGGGCGTAAGCAATTCCGTTATTCACCTTTGTCACGTGTCTTGCTTGAAACCATATGTTCAAGCGAAGGCAACATAGCACAAGATGCCTAAGCAATCTAATCACTGGTACGGATGCCGCCGTGATGTTGTTCACGGCTTCAACCAACCCCTTATTACCCGAATGGAAAATGACTCGCCTGTCCCTGAAACAAGGACCCCATAAGTGCACTGCTACCACCATAGGAAACAGCTCCAAGAATGTAGGGTTCAGCAGTAAACCCGCCTCTTCCCATTCCTCCGGCCATGCCGCAGCGAACCATCTCCCTTGGAGATACGCCCCACAACCGATCGGTCCAGAACCATCGGTGTGCAGGTCTAGCTCTGCGCTGGTGGTGCCCTCCTTTTGAAGGACCACCCGCCCGTTAAAGTCTGCAAGGAACCTTGCCCATACCTCTGCATCATCACGCATGGCCTTAGAGACTGTTAGGAAATGATGGGGCTTCGCAATCCCCACCGTAGCCAAAGACATTCGTCTACAGAATATCCGCCCCATGGGGATAATTCTGCACGCGAAATTCAACTTCCCCAATATTGATTGCAGCCGCCGGAGGGTCACCCTCCGTGCGCCCCGCAGCGCCGTAATCTCGGCTTGCATGTCCTCCACCTTCTCTAAGGGAAGACTGCACTCCATTTTGCAGGAGTCAATCCGAATCCCCAGAAAAGTCAATTGTTCCGTAGGGCCCTCCGTCTTATCATGGGCCAATGGTACCCCGAATTCTGTACAGATTTCGGTGAACACCTCCAGCATAAAACGGCAAGCGTCGTTTCTCGCTGGGCCAACAAAAAGGAAGTCATCCAGGTAATGGGTAACACTCTTGTACCCCGCCTCGATGCTCACAACCCACTGTAAAAATTTGCTGAAAGCCTCGAAGTAAGCACAGGATATCGAGCATCCCATGGGTAAACATAAGTCAATGAAGTAACTTCCGTCTACGAAGCACCCCAGCAACCGATGGCTTGTCGGGTGCACGGGGAGCAATCTGAATGCTGCCTCGATGTCCACTTTTGCCATAAGGGCCCCCTGGCCCTTCCTCCTCACCAAATCGACCGCCCGGTCAAATGACTCGTAAGACACAGTAGCCTGGTCTCTTGATATGCCATCGTTTACCGAACGGCCTCTGGGGTATGAGAGATGCTGGATCAGTCTAAATTTACCCTTCTCCTTCTTGGGGACCACCCCAAGAGGAGACACAACTAAACCCTGGATGGGCGGGGCCGCAAATGGCCCGGCCATCCTCCCCAATTTTACTTCATTAAGCACCTTAGCTTTGGCTACCCCTGGGAAATCCCTAGCCGACTTCAGGTTTGAGACAAGAAAACCTTGAATGTCGACCCCACATGGAATCCGGAATCCTTCTCGGAACCCGTCCTCCAATAGGCGCGCCGCTTCGGCGGTGCCTGCCAATTTACCGTAGCGCTTTAGCCACGGCAGCATGGCGGGGAGGCGTATGGGCGTCTTGCCCCTTTGCAGGAGGCTCCCCCCTGCCTCCCTCTTTGGGTCTACTGCATCTAGACAGGGGGTGTTCACCTCCGCAGTTTGAGCATGCATGCTTAAACCTGCAGTTAGGCGCCCATCTGCAGACCCCCTCGTTGTACGAAAAACAGGTCTTAAGACCTGCTCCTGAGGCGTGGGTGGGGCCCTTACCTCCACCGGCCCCGCTCCGAAAGGGCGTCGTGACTCTCATGGGTGTCATGATATTTAGCCAATACGCCACCGCTTTGTCGCTCCATGCCATACTTGGCCTTGAGGCCAAGTATTGCCGGAATTCCTCATCGTACCGCCACCAGGCTGTACCCCCATAAACCTTGTGAGCATTCCGAATTTCGTCTATGTAGACGAACAATCCCGAACTCTGTTCAGGGTGCCGCTCACACAGTACGCAAGCCCAAATAGAAAATGCTTGCAGCCAGGTATCAAATGTCCTGGGTAGCCTAGCAAAGGATTTCCCCTCCCTGGGGCCCCTCTCGGCCAGGTCTGTTTGCCTAGACATAGGAAGAAGGGAAAACAACTCTATAAACTCCCTCCTCCAGATCTTTTCCTTTACTTCCTGTGGAAGGTGTGCACCCAAATTATCCAACGAGCAGAGGACTATGGGCCTCATGGCTGCGTCGGTAACCCCCACAGTGTTATTCCCAACTGCTGCTATTGCGCTGCCTACCGGCTCGGGCGCGCGCAAGCTAGCTAGCGCCTCGCTCGCGCTCGCTGGCGCCACTACCGCTGCTGGCTGGGACCATGCACCCTTTGCTAGCCCCCCTATCCACGCTCCCATGTCGCGCTCGCTAACTGCAATGTTATGCGCAGCTAATAGAGTCCTTAATGACCCAATAAAACCACCCTTGTCTGCTGCGCAGCTCAATTCTGAGCGCTCACCTGCTTCTGGAAGCTTAGGAGTAGATACGGCCAACGGAGTATCCCCGCGTCTCTCCTGACGCTCCGGGGACTCTGACCGTCTGGCCCTCCGCGGGCTTCTCCTCTCAGATCCAGTGCAAGCACAGCTGCACCGACAAGATCTTCTGCTTCTAGACCGGGATCTCCTTCTAGATCTGTGGGTACAAGAAGAACAGTCACTAGCTCTCCGCGACCTGCATGCCCGCGCCCATACCGCCCTTTCCTCGTCTGAGGAAGGGTCCTGGTCAGCTAAGCTTGCGCGGCTGGAGTAGGCTAGCACTGCCTCCGCCGCCCCCTGTAGGGGGCCCCCTGAGACTTCCTCGGGCGTTGGAATATCCAGCTGTTGGTCAGTCTTAGACCCTTTGCGCTGTGGCCTAACCGTATCGCCCTCAGTCTCTACTCTGCTACGCCTTAGCGGTGTGTGCGTAAATAGCAGCGGACTGTACCTGCTCGTAGCCTTCTTAGCTCGAGTGGGGCGTCCTAGCCTCGCCACTGCCGCTGTCACAGGCATGTCATCAATCATGACCATGCTGTCTTGGCTGTTCATCTCTCTGATGACCCCATCTCTTCTCTCTCTCGTCGTCGCCATGCTCCTCTCGCTGCCAGTTGGGCGTCCCTGTAAAGTACCAGAAGCACTGTTAATTAGGGAAACCCCAGGGACCGTCTGCTTGGCACCGTGAGGGCCTGTAGGAGCCTTTTTTGGACTCCCGGCTTTTCTCTTACCCCCTGCACCCCCCTTGCGGGGTGTTAGAGGGGTGTTTCGCGACCTTTGTCGCGGCCTAGGACCTTTAGGCAAGTTGGCAGGTGGTGGCCGGATTGCTAGGCCCTCACCCCCACCGCCCGTGGTCCTGGCGCTCGCCTGCCTGGGGGGTATGGGGTCCTGGCCGCCCTGACCTGTAACCCCCCCATCTCTGGTGTCTCTGCTACCTGATGGACGTGGGTCTGGCAGCCCTACAGCGGTGGGATGGGAAAAAATTTCCCTGGAGGCATCAGGATTGGCTAGGAGACCAGCCACCGCAGGCTGTTCCTGTACAATGTGCTGAGCTCCAAGCGCAGAAGGCATGGGAGGTCCCAGCCTGTCCTGCACCCACCTGACCCCTTGGCTTAAGGCACGGGTCCTAACCTCAGCCAGTAAGGCCTCTAAGCCTTCTGGATCCATAGCAATTGCTAACAGGGGAACAAACAAGGGGCACAACAAGCAGAAAACAGGCACACACAGACACAGGAACACACACAGACACAGCACACCACAGGGAGACAGGGACACACACACACACAAAAACGGAGGAGGAAAAGAACACAAAAACAGACAGGGATAGCCTCAACAGTGATATCCCCTTATATGCTGGTAAGCTGGGGTGAAATCTCAGTAATTAAACCTTCCTACTGTGTTTTTAATGCTGCAGGACCTCAGACCTCCGTCCATCCAGTCGGGAGACCGCGCTGCTGTGTTCAATGGCGCGAAACGGGCTTCCGACACGCCCCCCGACGCTCCTGATTGGCTAATAGCCTCACAGGCTCCGCTGGGTCACGTGACGCTACAGGCTGACCCAGGGAGCCTGTGCAGCCTCCGCGTCGTTCAGGACTGTTTTTTCATTGTCATTCTCAGACTCTATACCATTTTCTCAACTTTGAAAAACGCAACCCAAATTCTAGAAATAAGCTTATTACCTTATTCTTAAAAAAAGCAAAATCATTCTATAATATAATTTTATAATAGGCCTCCTTGTTCTCAATTTTGCCCTATATTTTCCCTTGCATATTTATATCTTATTTGTTTTTTTTTTATATCCAAGAGCCTTTTGGATTAGGTAATAAACTGATGATAATAATATTAATATTTGTAGCATACTGCTACCATAGCTTTGGACTTTCACAAACACCATTGAAAAGTCAGGTCCTCCCTCTTGTTTTTTTAGGTTCAGTCAGTAGAGGGAGTAACTGATTTTTCAATAGCTCTCAATAACTCAACTGGTGTAGTACCCTGAGACTAACTAACTAGTCTAATGGAGGTCCTGATTTTATTCCAAATGCAATTTTTACATTTACATAATTTTTTACATTTTACATAATTTAAATGACAATAAATGGGCAGAGAAGATAGCTTCCTAGAACGAGGCAAGCAATTAGATACATCGGGGATCAGTATGACCAGGATAAGGTTTGGAATGCCTTAATAATGATCAGAGCCTCAGGGCTCACTTTCTGGTTGGCCTTCATCTTGGAGGCAGAAAAGGTTGAAGTTCAATCAATCATAATTGATGAGGACAAGAAGAGGGTGAGAAGACATTTGGAGTAGATGGTGACACCTGCTGGAGAGAAGTACTAACTGCATTAAAACTGACTACCAAAAAAGTCTAAAAATATAATTTTATGGAACTCATTCTTCATAAAATAAAATAGAAAGTAGAGTATACTCTATGTTAACTCAAAAGTATTGCCCACTGTCTGTTATTTTTTTAGGTCCGACTAGCATATTAGTAATGAGCAAGTTTGCTGTTATAGAGTGTTGATTTCAAAACATAAATAATTATACTAATATTTTAGAATTATTTAGATGCTTGACTCATAATTAAATGATAAAAAAAGCTCAAAGCTGGTCATACATAGAGAGCAGTTGTGTCATCCCAAGGTGGAAAGAAGGTTATTTAATAATAGGCAATGTGGTGATTGTAGACTTGGCAGGGTGGTGGTTAATTTGGAATTAGTTTATCTGCTCTTGGAGTGCACATCATATTATATGAAAGAACCGCTCATTATTGGAATTTACTTCTCACTATACTGCCAGCACTGGCTGAACATCTCCTTTAAATCTGCAGCCAGATGGCAGCCCTATAGAAGAGAGGTGTCAAACTGTGTTGGTAATAAAGTTATATGGTTTAAATAAAATGAAATAGCTTTTATGATGTATCCCTTTATCAGGATTGTATTGCTTTAAAAAAACACCATTGAAGGCAAATCACAGAAAACCAAAATCAGTAAAGTGTTTTTTTAGATATTTTTTTGCCATAAAAATATTATTTGATATAAAATACATGTGAGTTTCCGACAAAGGGCTGCAAGTAAAATACATGTGAGTTTCCGACAAAGGGCTGCAAGTAAAATACGTGTGAGTTTCTGAAAAAGGGCTGCAAGTATAGCTGCTCAACCCTAGCAATACAGTGGGATGATGTGACGAGAGGAAAACAATAAACATAACACCACAAACTAAAGCAAATCAGCTTGTCAAGTTTATGAATGACTGGCTCAAAAAAAATCACCAGTTGTGTGTTTCTACCAAGGCCCAGGCCTAGGGCAGCACATTTTCAGGAAGTACCCTGGAATAGTGTGTGGAACTGCACAGAAATGTCTGTATGCAGTGACATTTCTGACTGTGAACAAACACCTACGTAGGTTTTTTATAGGTCTGGTTACCTTGTCAGAGAGCAGCCTCTTTTTAGCTCACTTGTGCCCTTCACAAGGAGAAATATCCTGTAGTATATGATGATAGTAGTATATGGGATCTCCAATTTTCTTGAAGAGAACTCTTCTTCTCTCTCTTTACATCACTCATTATAGAAAGTGTCCTTGTCTCCTCTTCCTATCCTCTGGAATTCCCCATTCAATTGGACAAATATTTGCCTATCACTTCTATCTTTCACTTTCCTTCTTTCCTGGGCTACTTTCACGGCCTCATCACAAGGAGAAATATCCTGTAGTATATGATGATAGTAGTATATGAGATCCCCAATTTTCTTGAAGAGAACTCTTGACTTATCTTCTTCTCTCTCTTTACATCACTCATTATAGAAAGTGTCCTTGTCTCCTCTTCCTATCCTCTGGAATTCCACATTCAATTGGACAAACATTTGCCTATCACTTCTATCTTTCACTTTCCTTCTTTCCTGGGCTACTTTCACGGCCTCATCACAAGGAGAAATATCCTGTAGTATATGATGATAGTAGTATATGAGATCCCCAATTTTCTTGAAGAGAACTCTTGACTTATCTTCTTCTCTCTCTTTACATCACTCATTATAGAAAGTGTCCTTGTCTCCTCTTCCTATCCTCTGGAATTCCCCATTCAATTGGACAAACATTTGCCTATCACTTCTATCTTTCACTTTCCTTCTTTCCTGGGCTACTTTCACGGCCTCATCAGATAGCCGGTTACATTCTTAGAATATTCCTTCTGGATCCCTACATTGTTGTGGGGAAGGGGCTTTTATACTTCAATGAACCTGTGAACTATACCAGCACTAGGGTTACCCAAGATGGGCAGGTCATAGCACAGAGGCCAGACAAATCATGGTCCACTAGAGAAGGAACTGACAATCCATTCCAGTATATTTTCCAAGATAACCTTATGGATAAGTACAACCAGAGACATAACATTATAGCCCGGAAGAGGAGCCCCTTAGTTTAGAAGGTGCCTAGCACATTACTGGGGAAGAGCAGAGGGCGAGTATGAGTAGCAACATTTCTAATGAAGTGATGGGCCAAAGATGAGAGGACTCCCAGCTGTGGATGTATCTGGAGGGGAAAGAAAGTCAGCTGCTGCAAAGAACTATGAACCAAGGTAAACTGGATGTGGTCAAACATGAGAAGATAACATTATAAATTGATATTCTGGGAATTAGTGAACTCAAATGGACTGGGATGGGCCATTTCATATCAGACAACCACCAGATATTCTACTGTGGTCAAAATACCACAGATGAAATGGAGTAACCCTCATAATCAATCAAGTGGTGGCCAAAGCAGTTCTTCGTTACAACCAAATAAATGACAGATTGATTTCAATTCAAGCCATTTAACATCAGTGACCCAAGTTTATGCTCCAATCAGGGATGCTGAAGAGGCTAAAGTTGTCCAATTCTACAAAGATATTCAACACCTCCTAGATATAACATCAAGAAAAGATGTTACTCTTGTTGGGAAATACAACAGCATGTATTACACAGTATGTAATGTTAATGTTATGTTTACTGTATGTGTAATTTTGTCCAGTCAATAAGGGGTTAAGTGACAGTTGGGAAGGGTTATGTAATATCTGTGTCTGTTAGAGAATAGACAGTTAAAGAATACTGCTTGATGCTGCAAGTACTGGTTCTGTTTATAACCTGATGTACATATGTGTTGTTGTTTTATCCAAGTTAGTAAAGCCATATATTATTCTTCACTATCTACAATTGTCTTCTTTTTTCACTGCTTAACCATCAACTATCATCATGGGAAATTGGAATGCTAAAGAAGGGAACCAAAAGATACCTGCAATAACTGGCAAGTTTGGCCCTGGAGTACAAAATGAAGCAGCTCAGGGATAAGTAGGATTCTGCCAAGAAAATTCTCTGGTGATAGCAAACACCCTCTTCCAAAAGCCTCCAATAGGACTCTTCCTCACCATATGGACAATATAGAGATTAGATTGACCATATATTTTGGAGCCAAAGGTGGAGGATCTCTATACAGTAAGCAAAATCCAGACCTGGAGGTGACTGCTACCACAAGCTTTTTATTGCAAAGTTCAGAATTAAATTGAAGTATTCCAGATACAGCAACATGGGTTCCACAAACTGCTCAGTACTAGAGAAAGTTATAAATTAGACATGCTCTGGCATTCTCAAGACTAGTTAGATGTAGCAAAAACCAAAGGATGTTATCTCAGTTTAAATCTTGTATTACAAATAAAATGTCTAAATTACATATCATTCTGTACTGTGTTTAATATTGCTTTATTTCACTTTTTTCTTTGTTATATGGAAAAAAATAGGAAGAATAAGACCTGGTACTGAACCCCAAGGGACCACACTTACCACATTAGTGCAATCTGAGTATGTCCAATTTACAACAACACTTTGGTTCCTGTTTTTTACCCAGTTTTCTATCCATATGCTGCAATTCATGTATCCTTTATTTTTTACCATAGTCTCCCATGCCTATCAAAAGCCTTTGCAAAATCCACACAGACTGCATCAGCTGAGTGTTTTGGCGCAATTTCCTATTTACCTCCACAGAGAAAATAATTAGATTAGTTTGGCATGATCTGTCAGCCATAAATCTATTTATTATATCTTGTTTACATGGATAATTTCCTAAATACAATCCCTTAGCAACCCTACAATTAGTTTTACCATTACACGGGAGGGGCTTACTGGTCTATATTTATAATGCAGTTAAATCTTCTCCATCAGCCTTATGGAACAATCTGAGCCACATCTTAGCATACTGAGACACACGTTCAATGCTGAATATCTCAGGAATGATGGAGATAATAATAGATTTATATGTACTGTATTGAAAAATGGATACTACAATGTATATAATGGTCTTTCAGATAAACATAATTCCTGCTGGACTATCCGTTTACATCACATGGGTTGTGATTTATGAAGATATTGTATATGGAGGATTTTACAGTAAAACCCCAAATATCCTGTGGAATTGAAGAAAGAAGAAAAGCTCTGTCTCTGCCTCCCCCTTCTTCTCGTGCCTTCAATCTTTCCCAGCATCAGAGTCTTCTCTAGGTAATCCTGTCTTCTCATGGTATGGCCAAAATATTTCAGCTTGATCATGATCAAACATTACAGTTAACAGTTTGGCTTGATTTCCTGTAGTATTGATTGGATCAATACAAGGGACTCTAAGCAGTTTTCTTCAGCACCACAATTCAAATCATCAATTCTATGTCACTCCGCCTTCTTTATGGTCCAGCTCACACATCTATATTGTACTACTGGGAATACTATGGAAGAATAATATCTTTACTTTTTAATAGCTTGTTCAGACTTGACATAGCTTTCACCCCCAGAAGCTAACGTCTTCTGCAGTCAGCATCTTGGAGCCAAGGAAAGTAAAATCTGTCACTGCCAATTTTTGCCCGTGCTGTTTGCAATGATCTTTAGTTTTTTATCATTTGGCAGCAGGTCAGCTTTCACTCTCATCAATAGGATCTTCAAATACTCCTTACTCCTTTCAGCAATCAGAGTAATTTCTTCCTCGTATCTGAGGTTGTGGATGTTTCTCCAAGCAATATTGATTCTGGCTTTGGATTGGTCCAGCCCGGCCTGACGCATGATGTATTCTGTGTATAAATTGAATAATAAGACCATCTCAATTGAATAATGAGATGGTCGGGTACCCCATCTCTTTAATAACTTGCCACATGTTGTTGTGATCCACAGAGCCAAATGCTTTAGTATAGTCTATGAAGCAGAAGTAAATGTTTTTCTGGAACTCTCTTGCTTTCTCTATTATCAAATGAACACTGGCAAACATGAGCAAAAGCGATCTCTTGTGCCTCTGCAAAACCCAGCTTGCACATCAGGTTGTTCTCGGTCCATATACATGGAGCCAAGCTTGCATAATCTAAAGCATGTGAAATGAGTACAATTGTTTCATAACTGGAGCACTCTTTGGCACTGCCTTTTTGGGATTGGTATGTAGATTGACCTGGTAACTGTTAAGTTTTCAAATTTGTTGGCATAATGCAAGCAACACTTTCACAGCATCTTGTTGTATGATTTTGAACAGTTCAGCTGGGCTTCCGTCAACTCCTACAGCCTTGTATTCAGCAAGGCTTCTTAGAGCCCATCACTTCACTCCTGAAGAAGACTGACTCCGGCTCATTGGACAAACTATTGAGGATATCAGTGCTGTTTCCTCTTCTTTATCTAATCTGCTTCTGTTAAGTCTCTATCATATTTGTCTTTTATTATGCCCACTTTGGCAAGAAAGGTTCTCTTAAGATGCCTCATTTTCTTGACTTCTCTTGACTTTCTGCTCCTGCTATCTTCTTCTACCTCTTTACATTGCTCATTATATAATATCTCCTTGTCTCTTCTTGCTATCCTCTGGAATTCTGCATTCAGTTGGACAAATCTTTTCTAAACTCCACTACCTTTTGTTTTCCTTCTTTCCTGGGATACATTAAAAATCTGAATGGGCAGCCGATTTGCCTTTTTTCAGTTTTCTTTCTTTTGGGTATATTCTGTAATGGTTTTTTTTATGGGCAATATCACACATTTATGTCTAAAGATCTTCAGACATTGTAACTACCATGTCTAATCCCTTAAATCTATTATTTACCTTCATTGCATATTCACGGGGGTATTACCGTATATACTCAAATATAAGCCGAATTTTTCAGCCCTTTTTTTAAGGCTGAAAAAGGCACCCTCGGCTTATACTCAAGTCACCCTGTGTCTCCCCCCCCCCTTGTCTCTCCACCCCAGTGTCTATTCCCCCCTCTCCCTCCCCTGTGTCTCTTTCACCCCCTCTCCCTTGTGTCTCTTTCCCTCCCCCTCCCTTATCATCCTCCCCATACTCCCTCCTCAAACCCCCTCCTCATCCTCAACCCCCCTCCTCATGCTCAACCGCCCCGACCTCAACCCCCCTCCTCAACACCTCAACCTCCCTCCTCACTTTAACCCTCTCTAATTACCTAGCCCTCTCCCTTTCCCCTCACCTACCTTCCATCAGCAGCTGCTCCTCTGCTCCTCCACTCCTCTGTGCGTCTTCCGGCTGTGTCGGGACCCAGAATATGCTAATGACGTGACGTCACATGCGCGTCACGTCATTAGCACCTCGACCCCCCTCCTCAACCCCCCTCCTCACTTTAACCCTCTCTAATTACCTCCCCCTCTCCCTTTCCCCTCACTTACCTTCCATCAGCAGCTGCTCCACTGCTCCTCCGCGCGTCTTCCGGCTGTGTCGGTACCCAGCATATGCTAATGATGTGACGTCACATGCGAGTCACGTCATTAGCATTGACCGGGTCCCGACAAAGCCGGAAGACGCACGGAGGAACGGAGGAGCAGCTGCTGATGGAAGGTAAGTGAGGGGAAAGGGAGAGGGGGAGGTAATTATAGAGGGGTAAAGTGAGGAGGAGGGTTGAGGAGGGAGGATAAGGAGGGGGTTTGAGGTTAAGGAGGGGGATTGAGGAGGGGGGTTGAGGAGAGAGTTTGAGGAGGGGGGTTGAGGAGGGGGGTTGAGGAGGGAGGTTGAGGAGGGGGGTTGAGGAGGGAGGATGAGGAGGGGGGTTGAGGAGGGGGGTTGAGGAGGGAGGATGAGGAGGGGGGTTGAGGATGAGAAGGGGGTTGAGGAGGGGGGTTGATAAGGGAGGATGAGGAGGGGGGTTGTGGAGGGGGTTGAGGAGAGAGCATGAGGAGGGGGGTTGAGGATGAGAAGGTAGGATTAGGACGGTTGTTGAGGATGGGGGTTGAAGAGGGAGGATGAGGATGATAAGGGAGGGGAGGGAAAGAGACACGAGGGAGAGGGGGAAAGAGATACAGGGAAGGGAGAGGGGGAAGAGACACAGGGGAGGGAGAGGAGGGGAAGAGACACAGGGGAAGGGGGTGGAGACACAGGGGAGGTAGAGGGGGAAAGAGACACAGGGGAGAGAAAGGGGGGACACAAGAAAGGGGCACAGAGGGCACACAAGAGGAGGACACAGAGCGCACAAGAGGGACACAGGGGGCAGCGCATTTCCCACCCTCGGCTTATACTCGAGTCACTACGTTTTCCCAGTATTTTGTGGTAAAATAGGTGCCTCGGCTTATACTCGGGTCTGCTTCTACTCGAGTATATACGGTACTTAATTTATTTCTGCTTGCACTGATGATTTTCTCTATTTTCTTCATTTTAATTCTGAACTTTGCAATAAGAAGCTCATGATCTGATTTATTGTATACCAAAATAATCCAGGCAGAGATCTCTTTTCTTGAAAAGTATTAATGAAAATTCCAGACTCCAAATGGTTTCCCATGAGTTTTTTTACAATAATATTCCTCCCCAGATTTTCATAGACAGTTCACTAGGACACCAATATACTTACTCAGCCTCCACTCTAAGCCCCCATAATACATCTATAAAACACATAATACCATGCTTGAATGCTATATCCACTTTCCTCATAGAGAAGTGAAAAAACGTTTGTGTAAATGTTCTTGAAGATACCTTGATCTCACCACATGAAATTCCAGGGTTCCACAGAATGCAATTCACTGGAATCACTGCCCTAAGATATGTCTTCATAATAGTGAATGGAATAGATTGGAATATCCTTAATTTTCCCAGTGAGAAATTCCTCTATGGACTTTCTAATATGCTTTTTTGTTAACCATTTGCGTGGCTAAATGCCAACTCTATGTATTGATTATGTAATATTTATAATCACTGAAACCTAAGCTTCCACTTTGGATTGGCAACTTACTTAATTGGGAAGCAATCAATTATTTTAATAACATTGCACATTTTAAAACACATTAAAGGGAAGCAGTAGAATACTGGCAACAGATCTGGTAAGCAAAAGCAAAACCTTGATATGTGTTACCACCCGCAATCTCAATGATAAAATGCTCTGTGGGTTGTATCATATATCTAGGTGTATTCATGACTGGATTTCATTCATCTCCTGTCCTAAGCCAGTTCATACAATCACTCCAGCACAAGAAAATATGTGAGCATGGTGATACTTAGGCTGCAAGCTCTTACGAGAGCAGGTCCTCTACACCAGGGGTGTCCAAACTCGGTCCTGGAGGGCCACACACATGCCTGGATTTGATGATAACCCTGCTGTGCACAAGTGAGTCAATCACTTCTTCTGTTATCCTGATTGTCTCACCTGTGCACAGAAAGGATATATTCAAATCCAGGCCTGGGTGCAGCCCTCCAGGACTGAGTTTGGACACCCCTGGTCTACATCTTCTCTAGCAGTATGTACACTTTACCCATGCTTATCTTATGTATTCACTGTTTTCTGTGTACTTAGCACCACAAAACATGTTGGTTATTCATAAATAAAGCATACCAACAACAATACCGGAGTGGTGAAAGAGAGAGGGAAAAGTGGGTTAAAGAGATAGGAAAAAGGAGACAGAGAAGTGAGAAATAGACAAATGTAAGGAGAACACAAAGAGTTGAAATGAAGTGACCAAAGAGTCTTGGGGACAAGAAGTGGGAGAAAATAAAACAAAAAATATAGTGAAGGATATGTAAGGAGGGGGAAAGACAGGGAGATGAGCAGAAAGTGAACTTGAGAAACAGAGCAAATTTAATTTAGAGACGGAGGTACATTTGTTGTTGAAATGTATGATTCCTTACACCTACTTGTGTATGTTTTCCCCAACCCATTTACTCCTCTTCTTTTCTCTATTCCTCAAGCCCACTACATATTTACTTGTAATTTTTTCAGAGGTCACCAACGTTCAATTATTTTAGACAGTAATGTCAATGTCCAAAATCTTTACATTGGTTTCACATTTTAGCAGATGTTAATATAATGGTGTTTAAAACAGAATAGGAAAGATGTTAACTAAATGGGGGAGATCAAGGGCAATATATTTATGGTTAATCTTAGTGAATAAGTGTATATTGAGTTATACTAAACCTCCTCTTTCTCACATCTCCAGTAATTCCTGTCTCCTAAGTTCTCAATCTCTCTCATTCCTTTCTCTTCATGTTCTATCTGTCCTTCAAATCATGTTTCCATCTTCTTTTAGTGCTAATTCATCCCGCACCTGGCCTGCTAGGTTTGTGATATCCTGAGAGCTGCATAGACAATGGCAGTGCTAATTCATCCCTGCACACAGGCCTGCTAAGTTTGTGATATCCTGAGAGCTGCATACACACTAGCAGGTATGGAGGAGACTGTGGAAATTGCCCCATCCTGGTGCCAATATCTTTAGTAATATTACTACTGTATGTTTTTTATTATATTTACGTACCAAAAAATTGTCCTATGGATCCTATTTAGGAATCCTTGAACAACCAACCAAGGTTGTACAGAAACATATTTTATGCAGCCTTTATTTTAATTATTAAAAAAATTGCCACATGCTAATTTTAAAAATTATTTATACATTTAAAATGTTGTTAAAAATGCAACGATTAAAAAATTCATGTTAAACCCAAGGTTTTTAGTTCTTTGGGTTTTTTGGCGTCCAGCAAATTATTAAAGGTTTATTTAAGTTTTGTTTTTGTTATTATTATATTCTTTGCTTTGATCACAGCTTTTTTATTTAATTACTTTATTATGCTCAAGTCAATAAATTATTTTGTTTTCTAATTCAACTGTATTTGTGTTTTTTGATTATTTTTCCTTAATCAAATCCTTATCAGGTAACCTGGATTTAAATTTACATAAGATTAAGATTTTTACATACAATTAAGATAAGGTTTTATAATCCTTTTATCTGTTTATAGTTTTGTTTATTCATACAGCACTTCACTTGAGTATATGCTTTAAGTGCCTTTATGTTTCTTTTGAGTTAATCCTTTATCCTGTTTATTTATGTTAATTCATGATTCTATTACTTAAAGTGCATTATAATTCATATTGTGTTATTCAAAACTATTATCTTAAAGTGCTTGTGCTATTGTGACTTAGTGCTAATTTCTTCTTATATTGTTGATTTAACCTTTTACCTCGTGACTGTTAGTCTGTCACAGTCACTACTTTACCTTATTCATTTATAGTGCTAGTGCTGTGCTATTTTTTAAAATGTATACACTCCTGATTATATGCTGTTTCTTAAACTGTATGTTTCATTAATGCTTCTATTTTTTAAAAGGAGGTTGTGTCCTCCTTTTTCTTCTGTTTTTTGCTTTAATTATGCTTTTACTCTTTTTTCCTTTTTCTTGCTTTTGTATTTTCTTATTCTTGTATATTACTCTGTTGTTACTATATTGTAACTTTGTGGTGAAGGAATTGGCTTCCATTCTTTCTTTTTAGTAGATAGTGGACCTGGAGCTATAGAGCTATATCTATCATGCTCCATGCTATGTTAGCGTGGTCTGCGCTGTGATCGCCCTTACTGATGAAGTCACAATCTCCTGTCGCGCGTTTCGTGAGGCTCTATCAGTCTCTCACTCATCAGGGGCATGTGTTATTATATCTGGGTTATTATATACAGACTTTTTTTGTCTCCTAAGTTCTCAATCAATCTTTCTCATTCCTTTCTCTTCATGTACTATCTATCCTTCAAACCATGTTTCCATTTTCTTTTAGTGCTAATTCATCCCTGCTCTTAGGTCTGCTAAGTTTGTGATATCCTGAGAGCACTTTCCTCTCTCCCTCCCTCCCTGCCCCTCACCCATCCGCCCCTATTCAGATTCAATTTATAGAGCCATGGAAATCACCTGACTTTCCTACTTTCCGTTTATGTTATCTCACCGCTGGGGGTCAGACAACATATTACATACTAAAGCATTTCACTTCATATCCCTCCATTATCCAACTAAATAAGAATCTTTCACTTCCTGCCTGACCCTTGCTATTCTTTATCTGTTGCTCTTCCCTAGGTCTCACTCGCTTTCACTACCTTTAGATTGTAAGTAGCGAGTTTCCAATCTTGTAGGGTGCTTTGGAAAAAACACTTCCTGCAAATATTCTAAACTCAAAACAGGGCCCTTCCTTTTCTGAATTTGTTAATATTGTATTTCCCTTGTTCTTATCCCCTGTACAGCGCTACAGAATATGTTGGCGCTATACAAATAAAATCTAACAAGAAGGAATGTGGTACAGAAGACAGGGATTTCTGGGCCAGATTTTGACCTAGCTTGGAAATTTCTACTTTGACCGCATTAGGTGCTCTAAGCTTTCTTCCTTGTGCAGTGTCTTGCAAAAGTGTTCACCCCCTTTACTTTTTACCTATTTTGTTACATTACAGCCTTAAGTTCAATGTTTTGTTAATCTGAATTTTATGTGATGGATCAGAACACAAAAGTCTAAGTTGATGAAGTGAAATGAGAAAATTATATACATAAAACTATTTTTTAGATATAGAAAACAGAAAATTGGCATGTGCATATGTATTCACCCGCTTTATGTTATGAAGCCCATAAAAAAGCTCTGGTGAAACCAAATACCTTCAGAAGTAACCTAATTAGTGAAATGATGTCCACCTGTGTGCAATCTAAGTGTCACACGATCTGTCATTACATATTCACACCTTTTTTGAAAGGCCCCCGAGGCTGCAACATCTAAGCAAGAGGCACCACTAACCAAACACTGTCATGAAGACCAAGGAACTCTCCAAACAAGTAAGGGACAATGTTGTTGAGAAGTACAAGTGAGGGTTAGGTTATAAAAAAATATCTAAATCTTTGATGATCCCCAGGAGCACCATCAAATCTATCATAACCAAATGGAAAGAACATGGCATAACAGCAAACATGCCAAGAGACAACGGCCCACCCAAATTCATGGACTGGGCAAGAAGGGCATTATTCAGAGAGGCAGCACAGAGACCTAAGGTAACCCTGGAGGAGCTGCAGAGTTCCACAGCAGAGACTGGAGTATCTGTACATAGGACCACAATAAGCCGTACGCTCCATAGAGTTGGGCTTTATGGCAGAGTCGCCAGAAGAAAGCCATTACTTTCAGTAAAACACAAAATGGCACGTGTGAGACTCCCAAAATGTACGGAGGAAGGTGCTCTTGTAAAATATGGCTTATATACAGACAACCTTTAACGTGACTTCAATGTGTATTTTATAAATTTAACTTATTAGATACATCTGTAAGAAATCTAGTGTTAATAACTTGTTATAACAATTGTGTGTTTGTATCAAGACATTAGACCTCAGGTCTTTTTATTATTCCCACAAATATATATATATATATATATATATATATATATATATATATATATATATATATATATTGTAACAGAATCATTGATGGAGTGTACGTGGGAGAGAGACTGAGCAGAGCCCTGTGCCCACTAAGGGAAGAAAGGGTTAACACAGCAGGCTAATCAAGCAGGCCCAGCTGGGTTCCACCTTTATAGGTCTGATTAGCACCCAGCTGAGAGGGAGAGCTCAGTCTGAGCTGGACAGAGGACGCCAGAGCCTGCTGTGGAAATCCCCTGCTACAAGGGAGACTTGATATCCCATAAGCTTTTGTTTGGACTTTTGTTTTGTGTGGACTTTTTCTTGCATAGTGAGGGAACTACAGCCAAGAGTAAAGTCAGGGCTTCTATTAGAAGCTAGCATTTTGTTTTGCACCATTTATGTTGTTTTGCTGCACTCAAATAAATACTGCTGATATTTTAAAAAGGGCTCCTGAGTACTCCATTGTGGTGCCGGATACAAGGGCACAAACCCTGAGTGTGACAGCAGCGTTATCACAATATATATATATATATATATATATATATATATATATATATATATATATATATATAAAATGTAATTATCTAAAAAACAAGTCCGTGTGTTGGAAAAGACAACAGGTGTGAGTCGCCCCGCTCAAAATATCCCAGAGAATCACAAAGGTCTTATTTACAGTAAAAACAGCAAGTCATAGGTGTACATTTTTAGAAAGCTGAATTCAAGACTCTAGATGGGTGTATATGAGTGTAATGTTACTACCTGTATAGAAACCAACAGTCTAATTTCAACTTATAGCCATGTATGACGTATAGAGAGGGTGGGTCATGAGCTACAATATGATGTAAAAAGCCAATAATCATAGCAACAAGCACCGGCTGGCCCAGGTTGAAGGAACCATCATGCAGTCCAGAGGAAGTGTGCCAGATGAGCCCAGCTGAGCAGAGCCTGATCCTGACCAAAGAGAACCTGATAGAGGCTGAACTTCCAAAACTGACTACAAGTGGTATGATCCTGTATCTTTATATTACATAATGTAGAATTCATATCAGTATTATATTTGTAAAGATTGTCTTAATACTTCTTGTCTGTTATCTGTTTTGTCTAAAACCCATTGTGTAACCGTATATTCATTTACGTAAAATATATAATTTTTAATGAATTATGGTTATGCTTTTTATTGATTTATCCAACAGAACTTATTACTTGTAGAAATTATACATTCATTATTTAATTATTTGTTGATTTCTTGCAATCTGGTCTGATGAGAATAACATTTTACTTTTTGGCCATAAAAGAAAATGCTATGTCACCCAAAGAACACCATCCCCACAGTGAAACATGGTGGTGGCAGCATCATGTTGTGGGGATGTTTTTCAGCAGCCGGAACTGGGAGACTGGTCAGAGTTGAGGGAAAGATGAATGGTGCTAAATACAGGGATATTCTTGAGCAAAACCTGTACCAATCTGTGTATCATTAGAGGCTAGGACGGAGGTTCACCTTCCAGCAGGACAATGACCCCAAACACACTGCTCAATCAACACTTGAGTGTTTTTAGCAGAAACATTTTAATGTGTTGGATTGTCCTAGTCAAAGCCTAGACCTCAATCCAATAGAAAATCTGTGGTTAGACTTAAAAATTGCTGTTCACAAGCGCAAACTATCCATCTTGGAGGTGCAGGGGCAGTTTTGCAAGGAGGAATGGGCAAAAATCCCAGTGGTAAGATGTGGCAAGCTCATAGAGACTTATCCAAAGCGACTTGGAGCTGTGATTGCCGCAAAAGGTGGCTCTACAAAGTATTTACTTTAGGGGGGTGAATAGTTATGCACATTGACTTTTTCTGTTATTTTGTCCTATTTGTTGTTTGCATCACAATTAAAAAAAAACATCTTCAAAGTTGTGGCCATAGTTTGTAAATTAAATTATGCAAATCCTCAAACAATCCATGTTAATTCCAGGTTGTGAGGCAACAAAACACAAAAAATGCCAAGGCGGGTGAATACTTTTGCAAGGCACTGTATATACAATCCTGAATGTAAGCTTGTTTAACAGTAAACCCTGCTTGTACTGCTGCTTGCCCTCACTCTTCACTTGTGTCCCGGAAATTTAGAAATCTGCCTTCCTTAAATTTCTGTATCATACCTCTTCCAGACTTTCTATTCTTGGGGTGATCTTTTGGTGTCAAAATTATCCAAATTTTCCAGAGTGCACTGATGAAAGGAGGATCAGTTTATGACATTGCATTCAACTGAGTAATGTTGCAACAGTTGAGTGAAAGAAATGGTTAGTTTATAGTAGTGAAGACAAGATATAGTAAGGAAATCAACAGCGTTTTGCACACTGAGTGAGAAAGAGGTAATGTGATTCAGAAGAATATTTCAGGACCTGGTGATTGTAATAACAGGAATAATTAAATTTTATGGTAGATTATATTTATATTACATTTTATTTTTAGGAACATACCCTAGAATGAGCATAATCTTTGATATATACAAGGTGCAATAATAAAATGTTAAAAAAACATCCAATAATTAGTCCTAATATTAACACCTTTGGGAAAGTATTCGGTTAAAAGAATATAATGCCTTAAATTCTACAATTTTCTTGTTATATATAGTTTTGTGTAATTATTATGATTAATTTGTATTGCCAAGTTGGTAGGATTCAGCGTTAACTACATTTTCATCCCCTTCATGGCTCGCCAATCTTTAAACCATATCTGAAAATTGTTTCCCTTAATGGAATACTTTCCAAACTCAAGGTGTTCTCCTGCTGTGCAAAAATACAGCATAATTACCTGTTTTGTACATTTGGATGGAAAATGTCTGGACACTTGACTATTTTGAGGATTAATAGGAGGAAATAGTTCTTGATTGCCTTGAGAGTTAAAAGCTTTTCCCATCTGACACATTTAGTCAAAAATACCATACTTTAACCTTCTTATGCCTCTGTCTGAAAGATGTACACCAGAATCTAAACCTAGGCTTTTGTTAAATGACTGTTACCAGCATTCCTGTCCATCTTTGCTAGATAAAAAAAACGTTGTTATAATGGCCAGGAAGATAGTGGAAAAGCCCTTCACTCTGAATATAGTTGGAGGGAAAAGCCATTACGAGCAGGTGTGTATTTCAGTTTTATACTGTCCAAGGCCCATTCTGGTTTGCAAGTTCCCCAGTTTAAGTGTTTTTGTGTTTCTGCATATATATATATATATATATATATATATATATATATATATATACGGAATGTGTACAAATGCCAGGAACCCTAATGCAGCAACGCAACTGCATATTTACAGTTTTGTTCATATACACAAGATATTACCCCTACCCTGATTAGTATTATTATATTTTGTTTGCAGAGTTCTTGCCGATTCTGTAGCAATTAAGGGCAATAAACACATGGATACAAAGGCAAGACGGGAAATACACATTTGTAATGGAGGTGATGAATACCTAAGTCGTGTGTGAGCTTGCAAGATATAACTGATAATGGCTTCTAGATCAATTTAACAAGTACATATATTTTTTAACCATATGAGTCCTGGGAGGGAAGGGGTGGGAGCTACCCCCTTCCAGCCATTTCATTATAATATTGCACCCTCTGCACCACAAGCCCCAGCAAATCTTCACACAACCCTGAGAATATATTACCTGCATATAATTTTCCTTTGATCAAGAGCTGTTTAGTCTCTGCTATGACCTGCCCCTGGTAAAATAAGCTCTAGGCTATCGGTAGAATAAACTAGATTTTCCTTCTGGAAAATCTTGTTATATTGCTGCACATAGAGAAGTCAAGGTAGGGAAAATCATCTGGTTCATAAGGGATTGTAAGTCGATAAAGTGTGATGATAAGAGTAAAGTGTTCTGAGTGTACTGTAACTGTGCTCAACAGAGGGGCGGTAAACACATGTGGATCTCATCTCCTTCATTGCTCACTTAGGGCTATTATTAGTGAGTAAAACCTCCTAGTACAACTCCTATTTTATTCTATGAGGCCTCGCATTCAAGATGGAAAGATCTATTTTCACTTGCCAATTGCACAGGCTCCATAAAATAACATATGCATATTAGAGTGGTCTCTCCCAGGAAAGAAAGAATTCTAAATATAGGCCAACAGGCTCTTTTCACCTCACTAGCTCCAGCTACTTTACCTCTATTTCCAGTGGAGCCCTAAGTATGATGATCTTCACAACTCAAAGACTGTATAAAATATGAAAATTTGGAGTGGAAATGGGTCACCTTACTAGTGAGGACACCCTTACTTTACTGGAAATGGCTATTGGCACCAATTTAATGTACGCATGGTAGATAGATTTTAGGCTTGTCATTTCAGCCCTCATACGCCCAGGGCCTGATCACTCATTAGGCGTGTTAGGCAGGTGCCTACTGGTGCTTATCTGTAGGGGGTGCATGAATCTTGCACAATAAAGATTTATTCCTTTGGTACTGCAGACTGCCTTAAAACCAAAACCCCCCTCCCACTTGGTACAACCCAGGTAAGGGGTGTATTGTCCCACCCCTCTCCTTCAGGGCTGCAACACAGTGAAGAGAGGCTGCAGAGCTACCGGCAGCACGTGATCCCCTGCTGGAGAGAAGATTTCTGTGGGGTGAGTGACAAAGCAGTAGTTTGGAGCTAGGTAATACATCTGCAAAGGAAGCTGATATAAATATATACCAGAGCATCTCATCCTCCTCCTAAAGAATCTGTATGTGGACCAAGAAGCCACGGTCAGAACCGAACATGGGACAACAGAATGGTTCAAGATCGGAAAAGGAAAACTTATATGGAGAGTACATCATGCGTGGACTGGATGAATCCGAAGCCGGAATCAATATTGCTGGAAGTAATATCAACAACCTTAGATAAGCAGATGATACAACTCTGATGGCTGAAAGTGAGGCGGAACTAAAGGACTTATTGATAAGGATAAAATAAGGGAGTGCCAAAGCGGCCTGCTGCTCAACGTTAAAAAGACAAAGATCATGGAAAATGGACGGGGAAGAAGTAGAGGCAGTGACAGATGGCTGAAAGTGGGGAGGAAATAGATGGGGAAAAAGTGGAGGCAGTGACAGATTTTATTTTCCATCCAAGATCTTTGCAGATGGTGACTGTAAACATGAAATAAAATACATTTGCTTTTGGGGAGGAAAGCTATGGCAAGCTTGGACAAGGTAGAAAAGTAAAGATAATAAACTATCAACAATGATCCGTATAGTTCGAACTATGGTATTCCCAGTAGTAACATACGGATGTGAAAGCTGGACCATAAAGAAGTCTGAGCGCCGTACAATTGACGGCTTTGAATTGTGGTGTTGGAAAAGACTGCTTAGAGTCCATTGGACTGCAAGAAGATCTAATAAATCATTACTTCAGGAAATCAAGACAAATTGTTCACTAGAAGGTATTATCATGAGGCTGAAGCACAAATATTTTGGTCATTTCATGAGACGGCAGGATTCCCTAGAAAAGACTCTGATGCAGGGAAAGATTAAATGCACAAGAAGTAGGGGACGACAGAGACGGAGATGGATAGATGAGGTCACTGAAGCAATGAACATGAACTTGATGGAGCTCATAGGGGCAGGGATGAACCTTCTACATTGCAGAAAATAGAAAAACCTAAGTCACCAAAAAATTTAAATCTACATTACAAAAAGTAAAAAAACCTAAGTCACCAAAAAATAAAAAAGGTACATTGCAGAAAATAAATAAAAACTACATTACAAACTCCCCCCCACTACAGAAAAAAAACTAATTACACACCTGAAAATGAAATACATACACAATACATACAGTACATTACAATACAGTACAAATTAAATCAAATACAATACCCCCTCTAAAATACATTACATCCTATCTAAAATATACACAAACCACAGTATGTAAAATACATTACATCCTATCTAAACTATACACATACTACACTATCTAAAAAATATAAAATACTATACATTCCAGCTGTTTAATATACAATAAATTCTATCTCCATATACAAACCCTAATTGTAAGCTAAAATGAAATAATTAAGACCACCTACCTTTGCAGATGTCCTTTCAGATCACCATACTGCAAAAAAAAAAAAAAAAAAATGAGTACAACACATTTACATACAATAAATAAACATTCTAAATATTCTAATCATTCTACTCACCTTTCCAGCATGTCCTCCCCATCCTTCTTATTTTCTTCTTTGGCACGGCCCCTGTTAAAAAAAAACATTACATTAATACAATATACAAACACACACAAAATAAAGTTACATAAAAATAATATATATTGAACTTACCTCCCCGCAATGTCTGGCTGGGCCCTGGAAGAATCCGTCCGGAAAAATAAATAAATAAATAAATAACAGCGGTCCGCATTCTCGGACCTCCCCGGCGCTAAAGAGCCTCCTACAGACTTTTCTAGAAGAAAAATGGCAATGAAGCATTCTGATTGGCTGAAAACGCTATCAATCAAATTTCAGCCAATCAGAAGGCGCCAAGGTGTAAGCCAATAAGAAAGGGATACACCCCATATCCTATTCTGATTGGCTAATGTACCTGACAATCTTTTTTAAACCAATCAGAACGCTTTATTGCCTTCATCCAATCACAATGGGATACACCCCCTCAGGGTGATTGGCTGGAGGCATCAGCACATTCTGATTGGTTGTAGTGACAACAGCCAATCAGAAGGCGCTATTCCCTTCAGCCAATCACAATGGGATACACCCCCACAGAGTCTTTGGCTGAAGGCATCTACACCTTCTGATTGGCTGTTATCACTGTCAATCAGATTACAGCCAATCAAAAGATGCAGATGTCTTCAGCCAATCACACCGTGGGGGTGTATCCCATTGTGATTGGGTGAAGCGATAGCGCCTTCTGGCTGTTGTGCTTGTCAATTAGACTGCAGCCAATGAGAATGCGTTGATGCCTCCAGCCAATCAACCTGTGGGTGTGTATCCCATTGTGATTTGCTGAAGGCAATGAAGGCTTCAGATTGCTTTAAAAAAGATTGACAGGTGCATTAGCCAATCAGAATATGATATACACCTTGGTGCCTTCTGATTGGCTGACATTTGGTTGACAGTGAGTGCGGACGTCTGTTATTTTTTTTTCTCCGGGAGGATTCTTCCAGGGCCCAGCAGGGGCCGAAGAGAAGGAGTCCGGGGACATTGCAGGGAGATAAGTTCAATGTATATTATTTTTATGTTTTGTGTGTGTTTGTAAATTGTATTAATGTAATGTTTTTTTTTTTATAACAGGGGCTGTGCCTGAGAAGAAAATAAGAAGGATTGACCCCTATGAGTGACAGGGTTAATTAACGGCTTATGGGGGTCTGTATTTACCCCCATGAGTGACAGGGTTAATGAAGGGATAATGGATGTCTGTATTAACCCCCATGAGTGATAGGGTTATTTAAGGGGTTATAGGGGTCTGTATTGACCCCCATGAGTGACAGGGTAAATTAAGGGATTATGGGGGTCTGTATTGACCCCCATGATTGACAGGGTTAATGAAGGGCTTATGGGGGTCTGTATTGACCCCCATGAGTGACAGGGTTAATGAAGGGATAATGGATGTCTGTATTGACCCCCATGAGTGACAGGGTTAATTAAGGGGTTATGGGAGTCTTCATTGACCACCATGAGTAACAGGGTTAATTAAGGGGTTATGGAGGTCTGTATTGACCTCCATGAGTGACAGGGTTAATTAAGAGCTTATGGGGTTCTGTATTGACCCCCATGACTGACAGGGTTAATGAAGGGCTTATGGGGGTCTGTATTGACCCCCATGAGTGACAGGATTAATTTAGGGGTTATGGGGGTCTTCATTGACCGCCATGAGTGACAGGGTTAATTAAGGTGTGATGAGGGTCTGTATTGACCCCCGTAAGTTACAGGGTTAATTAAGGGATTTATGTGGGTCTGTATTGACCTCCATGAGTGATGTGGTTATTTAGGGGCTCATGGGGCTCTGTATAGAGACCCATGAGTGATGGGGTTAATTTTTATTTGTCGCAGGTTTTTTAAGGACCTATACGGTCCTTTAAGGACCCGCAAGGCGGGAAATTTTAATTTGGATTTCAGAGGGGGTCCCCGATCCCATGCGATCGGGGATCCCCACTGCGACGGTTAATATGGGGTTAATGTGGGGACTCTCCAGGGGTCCCAATGGGGACCCCCATCACTGGGGGTTAATCTTAGGTGCCGGTGGGGGTAGTTACAGAACCCCCGCTGGCGGGCCTAAGTGTTTGTGTGCCGCGGGCCCTTTAAGGAGCCTCCAGAGGGAATTTTGAGGTTTTATATGCAGGGAGGGACACTCGTACGTGTTTAGCAGTGTTTTTATGGGTCCTGGGTCGTTAAACTTTGTTTTCATTTTTTTCTGCGGCCATTTTTTTTCTTGTGTTTAGCGATTTTCGTATGGCGAAACGAGGCAAATTGGGGTTCATTTAGCGTTTAACCTCACTTGTAGAGGTCCTGGCTGGCCCCCCGTGCTATCGGTGAGTGTTTTTTTATTTATATTGTGTTTTTGTGTGTGTTTTCATGGTTTTGTGTTTGCGCGGTTACGTGTGTTTTACGACCTTGTGTAACTGTGGCCTTCGCAATTATTGCTCACAACTATATATGTGATATATGTGATCACATATATAGTTGTGAGCAAGCGGGCTGTTGCTAACGCTGCAGGCTCGCGTAGCGAGCCTGCGGCCCTCGCAAAGCGAGGGCCTCAGTTGCCGACATGGAGCGCCAAAGGCGCTCCTTGCCAGCAACTTCGGACCTTGCAAAATTTACGGACTTACGAAACAAAAATACGAGACGCTTTACAACCCATTACGATCTCGCAAAAAACGCCCGAAACCCGCGCACATGAAAACATGAAAAACACAATAAATACACACAACAAATACATAAAAAGCTTACCTACAGCAAAGTGGGGCACCCAGGACCTCGAAAATTGAGGTTACACCGCAATTTAACTCGAAATAAAATCAGTTTAGTCAATTTAGTCACCCAAAAATCCCCTAAGCAAGAGAGAGAATGGCCGGCGAAAAAAACGCAAACGAGGCTACAGCACTCTAAAGACGCAAATCAGCACCAAACACCTACGGATTTTCCGAAAAAGATGTACGAGATCCAAAAAAAAGGACGCAACCCGTGCGACCCTGAAAACAGAAACACAATAAACACATACAAAGCTTACCTACAGCAAGGGGAGGCACCTAGGACCTCTGCAAGTGAAGTTACACCTCAATTTAAGTCCAAATGTCGGAGTTTAGACATTCGAAAATGGCCGAGAAAAAATGGCCGCCGAACAAAACGAAAACGAGGCTAAAGGACCCCAAACACGCAAAACACCACAAAACACCTACAGATTTTCTAAAAAAGTTGGACAACATCCGAAAACAAGGACGCAAAATCCGCCACATCCGCATACCACAGATTAGGCACCATTTTAGAACACTAACTTATACAATCTGGAAGTACACAGCTACCCTAACGGATTTGCCACAAACAACATTACCTGCCTTACAATCTTATTGCCGTCATTTTTTGAAGGGCAAGTCGCTAGTCACATATATAGTTGTCAGTGTTGGTGATGTTTGCGATGTTGGTAAGGCACTTGCATCCGTTGCGCAGCGAGGGACGCAACACCCGACATCAACGGTGGCTTCAATGACCGCCGAAGGCCCCCAGGGCTCGCAACTCCCCCATAGGCGCTCATCGCAAAACCCACTATGTCTCCTCCCTCCTTCCCCCTTATCCTTCTCCCTTTTCCTCATCCTCCTCCTTCCCCCTTAGCCACCTATATATATACAAGGCACTGTATATATATGTGTATATATATATATATATATTTAAGTGTGTGGTGTGTATGTATGTGTGTATGTTATTTCCTTTATTATTTCCTTTATTTGTAATGCGCCTTCACAAGGGCACTTTAGCTTTTACTGTTCAGGGGCACCAAATTTGTAAATCCGGGCCTGCTTACGCCATGCTTATAGTTGTTTCTAAGTGCCCGAGAAAGTGTCTGAATGTAGTGGAACTTTTCTACATCACCAGGATCATTATATATGAACTAGCGACTTGCCCATCAAAAAATGACGGTCAAAAAAATTTGAAGCCATGGCAATGTTGTTTGGCACACAATGTTAAGCTTTTTATACTCTAAGGACCTTCGGCGCTCATTGCGAGCCTCTCCTCGCATGTCCTTTGGCTCCTCTCGATATTTTTTTAAATACTTATTAATAAATTAATTGAATAATAAATTAATACAATGAAAGAGAAGAAGGGGACCATTTTAATAGTGCACACCTATGAATCTAAACAATGTAAGAGACCCAGTTGATTAAAATTTAGCTTTTAATAAATTACTTAAAAAATAAATGCTATAAAAGCTAAAAATTCAGACGCTGCAAATTAGAACAGGAGGTGGGAAAGGATATAAGGATATAATTTGACTGAACTTATTAAAATGGGCGTTAGTACTCCTTTAAATGTTGTCTCAAAAGTGCTATACTAAAGTGCTATGATAAGGTGCTAGTTGTGCATACAAAACGTTCAGTGTTTTACACTGTTAAATAGATGAAAAAAGTGCATTACATATATCTTTTGCTAAGTTGAATACCATTGTATTGATAAAGTGCTATATTGTGCTATATTGCAGGAGTATAAAACTGCCTCATATTTGGCTTCAGTATATCCCTTGTAATATTCCTCGTGGTTCCCTATTATTTAACTCCTGTTAGGAGTAACTAGATGATTCAGGAACACTATCTAGTTCATGTCTTGTTCCTCTTTATAACGCTGTGTCCCTGACCCACTATATCTCTCCTTTAGCGTGGAGAACGCGCTTAGGACGCCTTGCGATGACGTCACTAACACGCGCCTCACGTTGCTGCGTCTCTCCCGACGCATTTCCTCAGAGGTTACCGCCATGACACTCAGACTTCCCTATTTATAGTCTCTGTTGTCATGGGAACCAGTATTAAGTTAAAATCAACGTTTATTTAATGTTTAAAAAAAAGGCTTAAAGGATATCTAAATCTTGAAATCTGCTAACTCGCATATTTTAGTAGTTTTTAACCATACATTTTTGACTTGCTATATTATAATAACGTTTCACTATATCTTATATTGTTACTATAGCTCTCCATATTATTATTGTTTAAATCTTGAGAATCATTTTGTATATATATACATATATGTTATTACTGTAACAAAGATTTTAAATAATATCTTACATCTTGATATCTTATTTAAAAGATCTTATTAGATCTCCTTGATAATAAGGTTTCCATGTATTTCTTAAGACGTAAATATATTGTTGTAAATTAGCAAAATGCTACTTAACCCCATCTATCTCATTATTTATATTATTAATAAAGTATTCTTTATTAATAGAGTCTAGTATCAGAAGCGAGGGCACTGCCCGAGGGTCTCAGTTGCTGGCATGGAGCGCCGAAGGCGCTCCATGCCAGCAACTGAGGACCCTCGCGAAGCGAGGGCCTCAGTTGCTGGCATGGAGCGCCGTAGGCGCTCCATGCCAGCACCTGAGGACCTCGCAAAGCGAGGGCCGCAGTTGCTGGCATGGAGCGCCGAAGGCGCTCCTTGCCAGCAACTGCGACCCTCGCAAACTTCACCTCGCAACCCAAACAGTACGACACACACATTACGACACTCGCAAACAACATACGACACACGTTCACACACATTACGGACTCGCAACACTCGGACGCAACTCGCGAACATTAGAAAATGTCAAACACAATACATACACACACCACATACATAAAAAACTTACCTACACCAAGAGGGAGCACCCAGCACCTCAAAAATACAACTTACACCTCGATTTTACTTCAAATAAAACAGTTTAGACACTAAAAAAAAAACGAAGCGAGAGAAAAAATGGCCGCCGAACAAAACGAAAACGAGGCTACAGCACTCTAAACTCGCAAAACACCACAAGAAACTCGCAAAACACCACAAAACACCTACGGATATTCCGATACAAACGTATAACACACATTACTCGCCATTTCTCGCCAATGCGGAAGTACACGACTACGCTAACGGTTTGGTCTCGCGCACGCACAGTGTTACACTGCACACATTCAGCACGCTTACACAGCAGATCCACACCACTAATGCTGCAGCAACATCAAAACACATTCACAGCTCTTCCACACAATGCTTTAAAATAGGTCAAGTATATTCATTTATTAATGTATTATATATTTCATTATTACACACTAAACAGCATTAGCTACCTTACAATTTCATTGCCGTCATTTTTTGACGGGCAATTCGCTAGTATGTATAATAATTCCCAGAGTGAATGGAGAGTCATATTGTTATTAGATTATTATTATAACAAGTCTTTTATGGTATAGTAATTTAAATCTAAATCCATGATACTGTTGAGTTAGTATCAGCTTCAATACTTAGAAAATATTGGATTTTTATTTTCATATATATGGGGAGAAAGTAAAACCTTCATTAAGCCATCAGGTTTTCTAGTCTTTAACAAATAGATCCATCTTGCTTCCATCTTTAGTAACTCTTTGTCTATGTTACCTTTTCTAATGGTTTGTTCAATGTGATCTATGGCCATAAAAGAAAGTACTTTCACATCCCCTTTATGTTTGGTGTTTACATGAATAGCCACTGGTGTATCGTATTCTCTGTTGATACTATAGATGTGTTCCAGAATCCTTCTTCTAAATTCTCTATAGGTTTTACCTATGTATCTCATTCCACATTTGCAAGATATCAAATACATAACTTTCTCTGTCTTGCATGTTATAAGATACTTCACTTGGTATATCTGTGTTGCATCTTTTGAAGTTAAAGTTTTAGCTGGTTTTATATACTGACAAGCCTTACAAGATTGACATTTAAAACAGCCTTTTATTTTTTCTAGCCATGTAGTCTTTTTTGGAATCTCCAGATGGCTTTTAGATAGTACATCTTTTAGGTTGGTGGATCTTCTACTTGTTATCTGAGCATGTTCCCCTAGAAAGGGTTTTAGATCTTTATCATTCCTCAATATCTCCCAGTGTTTATTGAAAATCTTTTTTATGTCGAACCATTTGTCATTGTAGGTTCCAATACATCTAATGATGTTATCTTCTTTCGGGGATTTATCCATTAGTAGAGATTCTCTATTGATGTTCTTAGCTCTACCATAGGCCTTCTTTAGTGTCCTTTTATTATATCCCCGTTCTTGGAATCTCTTTTTTAGGTCCTTGGCCTCTATTTCAAATTGTTGTTCTTCTGAGCAATTTCTTTTAGTTCTCAGATATTGCCCAACTGGGATTCCTGAAATCAAAGATTTAGGGTGACTTCTTGTGGCATGCAAAAGGCTGTTAGTAGATGTTGGTT
Organism: Discoglossus pictus; assembly: GCA_027410445.1. NCBI lineage: Eukaryota > Metazoa > Chordata > Amphibia > Anura > Alytidae > Discoglossus > Discoglossus pictus. Next base: position 127,781,066 of record CM050164.1, read on the forward strand.
TCCTGCATGTATTAGTTGTCAATTTACCACTTTCTTGTTTACAAATTGTCAAGTCTAAAAAGGTTATGGATGTCTCATTGACCTCTGAGGTCAAATATAGACCCATATCATTGTGATTAAATTTATTTATAAATTCTTGCAAATGTTGCTGAGTGCCACTCCATAGGATTAACACATCATCTATGTACCGAATCCAAAGGTCTACATCTTTTGTATAGTTATCCATGTGTTCATTGAACACTACTTGTTCCTCCCACCATCCTTGGTATAAGTTTGCGTATGTGGGGGCACATGCTGTCCCCATAGCTGTACCTCGTATCTGGTGATAGAAATTTTGTAAGAATACAAAATAATTATGTGTTAACACATATTTCAATAACTCCATTATGAATTCATTGTGTCTATCATAGAGTGTGACTTTCTTCTGTAAAAAATATTTAGTTGCATCTAGGCCTCTCTTGTGTTGGATATTCGTATACAATGATTCTACATCTAGTGACACTAAAAGTGTGTTTTATTTGTGTTCAATCCATTGATTTGCTTTAACACATCTTTAGTATCTCTTACATATAATGTCAATGACACCACATGTTCTCTTAATATAGAATCCAGATATTTACTGGAGTTTTCTGTTATACATCCTATCCCAGACACTATCGGTCTACCTGGTGGGTTGGAAGGGTTTTTGTGGATCTTTGGAATAGAGTAGAATGTGGCTATTTTAGGATTTTTGACATTGAGAAATTCCCATTCGTCTTTGGATATTATTTTATTCATCAAACCTTGATCTAAAATGCTTTTTAATTCTGTCAGGAATAATTCAGTTGGATCTTTAGGTAGTTTGTTATAGCATTATTTGTTATTTAGAAGTTTCATGTTCTCTTTAACATAATCATCTCTATTTAATAGGACCAAATTTCCTCCTTTATCAGCGTTTTTTATTATTATATCTTGGTGGTTCTTTAAGTCTTTTAGAGCTTGTCTTTCACCTATTGAAAGGTTTGAGTAAGTTGATTTTTTATTAGGTAGTTCTTCCAAATCTCTCACTACATTTTGGACAAATAGCTCAATATTAGCACTGATAGAAAAGGGGGGAGTAAATTTGCTTTTTGGTTTCAAGTTAGAGAATGGTCTGCTTAATTCATCTGATTCATTTTCTGCCAGTAGATATCTGAAGTCATTCAATGTTTGTCTGTCTGACAAATTAAAATCTTTCATTGTTTATCATGCATTTTTTACCCTTAGTGGCACCCTAAGTAGAAGGTCATTATATCCAATTACATCTAGAGCCACCAAACCTATCTTGTTTCAATAAATTAATACAGTTAAAATGTTTCTAATTAATATATGTAACAATCAATTGCCTGAAAAGGTAACAATCTCTTTTTAATGTCCTGCAGCATATAATGTCCAGTTGGACTGTTGCTGCCCTGAGGAGATAGTTTTATGATTGTCCCAATGGTGCATTAGAAATAGGCAAACTGTTGGTTTATTTATGTAAAGCGCTACTTTACATGCGTAATGTTGTTAGTGGCAAGTTAGGATTGTGAAATAGCGTTGTTTGTCTATGTGATACGCGGTTCGCAAGCATTTGCTGTCCTTTGTAATAGTGTACCTCGTACCTGGGTGAAAGTGGTACGCGGTTGGCTGTGTTTTGCGAGGTCCAGGGTTGTGTAGCTGAAAGTCGTCAAAATCGATTTAAATTTGTGTTCCACCTCACTGCCAGACGTCCTGACTGTTCCCCCCTGGTGTGTGTGATTTTTTTGTTGTACTTTTTATTACATTTTTTGTGCGTTTTGTGTTTTTTTTTTTTCTAAGTCCCACGTTTGTCAAGTGCTTGCAGCCTAAGGCGATCCCCCGTTTCCTGTGTCCCTGGAGACTAACAGCCTTATTAAATTGCGATTCGGCCAATTGAATAGGGCTCTATTTCAGCACATAGCATATTTTTTTTACAGAAGTTTTTCGTTAGTGAAGACCTTGCTATTGGATAGAAGTTTACTAACTAGAAACTTCTATACAAAAAATATGCTCTGTGCTTATATAGAGCCCTATTCAATTGGCCGAATCACGATTTGATAAGGCTTTAAATCCCACGTGTTTCATTGTTTCATTGCATCGCAAGGCTCGCTGGCAATGAGCGCATTTGGTGCTCATCGGCCAAGGGCTGCAAGTTTTAGTGCCTTAACGGCTCACTACGCAAGGCTTTCAGGCGATGAGCGCTTTCAGGGCTCATCTCCATATGCTGCGAGTTTTAGTGCCCTGAAGGCTCGCCTCACTATGCGTGATACTTTCACAGACAGATGATCACAAGGCTCGTTGCACTTTACCATTTTTTTACGCTAGTTGTGTACTGACAACCACATAGAAGATTTTATTAATACTTATAATTTGTTACATCACATATAGAGTTTGATATTCTGTGCTGTTGAGAAATATATATTTACTCCTACTAAGGTACTATAAATGATTTGCCACTTCAGATTAATTCATAAAGTTAGCTATTTTCAAAATGTATTAACTCAACTTACTTAAAATAAAAACTAGAAAAAGTAACTGTATATAGCTCAGACCAGACATCTATAATCAACATGGTTGAATCATATTGGAGAGTTTTTACTTTTTCAATATGTTTAGATTCAGTAAATTTTGTTTATAGTCTACCACTGGAGGATCCATAGGCCATGTATCTGACTACATTAAAGCAGTCAGATTTCTTGTTTTATTGCTATCATAGTAACAAAACACACATAAATATGATAATATCTAGCAAAGAGCCAGACATTGTACTATATAGTTGTTACTAGTGTGTTTCATTCCATCCTCAGTCTGTTCACTGAGAAATTTATTTCTATGCATAATCCATTGCATAACATAACGTATATATATACGTATATTTAAGCTACATACATTTCAATACAGGCTCAAAATCAAAAACGTAACTCGATCCTATATACTAATTTGATGTTTCAAGCCCGCAAATGTTACCAGTGCTAAAGATGCAAAATCCATATTCAATTGCAACAATTCAACATGCCTGCAATATCCTTGGCAAATGTATCAAAAAATTCTATGAGTACTAAATAGGACTCTCAAGTGGGTTAAACACCTTTTTGCAACACTGTAAAAGCAAATAAAAACACACTACTGTGCTTACAAATACTGGGGAAGTAATAAAAGGTAACACTGTAAAAGCAAATAAAAACACACTACTGTACCTAAAATACTGGGGAAATAATAAAAGGCATTAATTGCACAACAGTCTCAAGCTTGCAAATCTGCAATAAAAAAAATATTTTGTTTATGTTTTATTTCTGTGTCGTATTGATCCCAGGAATCAAGGAGTAAATACATATCAGGCCACCCACATGGACTAGAACAGTTGATTCATTATTTTGTATTGATATCTCCATTTCTGGATTGTGAGTTCGATTGCAGATTGGACTTCTAAACACAAATTGATTGTAGTTTAAACTTCATGTTTTACTCATGTCACGAGGATGGTCTCATTTACTATTGGCTCTGTCAAAATTGTAATTTACGGGCTTGCTTAATTGATCATGATTATGCCCTGAAATGCTACGTACAGGTTCATGGTTTGCGTGCTGGAGCTGCGAGCCTGTAATTGCGGGCTTGAGTCAATTAAATACATATGTAACTGTAACACATTTCTAACCCGCAGACATGTGGGCAGTGTTAAGGTAATAACGGGCTTGGAATTAAATGTAGGCCATAGTTTCTACCTGTGGTTCTCTCATTTAGTGGAGGGAAGATTGTTGTTTGCCCCCTTCCTTCTATATATATGTATATGTACAAGTTATATATAAGTTGCAGAAAAGTTAGATAGAATATCGTAATTTTGTCCGTCAATTAGCCTTTGTGATTTTTGTGATCCTGGGATTATGCTTCAAGTGATTAAACGTAGCTTGAAAGTGGATTTTCTTTTTTGCAAGTAAAGGCTGATAAATAGCAGAGTGCACTAATTGTGCCCAGGTGAGAGGTGCAATTCTAGTAAAAGTGTAGGGCCCTCATTCAATTGCAGTTTGGCCAATTGAATAGGGCTCTAAATAAGCACATAGCATATTTTTTTAAAGAAGTTTTTTAGTTGGTGAAAACCTTGCTTTTGGATAGATGCCTGGGCCCTCATTCAATTGCAACTTGGCCAATTGAATAGGGGTCTAAATAAGCACATAACATATTTTTTTTAAAGAAGTTTTTAGTTAGTAAATATCTATCCAAAAGCAAGATTTTCACTAACTGAAAAATTATTTAAAAAAAATATGCTATGTGCTTATTTAGACCCCTATTCAATTGGCAAAATTGCAATTGAATGAGGGCCTTACTAACTAAAAACTTCTTTAAAAAAGATATGTTATGTGCTTATTTAGAGCCCTATTCAATTCGTCAAATTGCAATTGAATGAGGGCCTAGGAGATTAAATAAAAGGACGGAGTGCAATTCTAGAAAAGTGTAGGAGTTTAAATAAAAGGAGGGAGTTCAAAGAATAGGGGGGCGCATTTATAGTGCAAAGGGGAAGAATAAAAAAAAAGATATATATATATTTTTTTTTACAAAACTTTATACAAATATATTATTTAATATTCTTTTTTTTTCCCACTAAATTTTTGTAGACAATAATAATAATTATGAGTCAGTCCAGTGGCAACCTCACTCAGTGTACATCCTGTCATATGTATGCAATACTGAAACAGATTATCCAGGGTCCATACCTCTGTGAGAGGTGTGAGCATGTTGCCTCCCTGGAAGCTCAAATTGGATAACTGGGCCCTCATTCAATTGCAATTTGGCCAATTGAATAGGGTTCTAAATAAGCACATAGCATTTTTTTTTAAATAAGTTTTTAGTTAGTAAGCATCTATCCAAAAGCAAGATTTCACTAACTAAAAACATCTTTAAAAAAAATATGTTATGTGCTTATTTAGAGCCCTATTCAATTGGCCAAATTGCAATTGAATGAGGGCCCTGTTGAGGAGAATTGCAGCACTTAGTGATATTGCTCCACTGGAAAGGGAGTTGGTGCTCACTGAGCACAGTTTAGCTGGGCCTAGCATGGAGGGTGGAGCTGGAGCTAGTGAGGATGTCCAGGGAGGTAGCTGGTTTACAGTCAGAAGGGGAATCAGGGGGAACAGGAGGAGACAGGCCAGTTCTGAGTTGGCAAGCACCAACATATTTGCCAGATTGAGTGAAACTGTTGGGGATTTCCATTCAGGAATGGCAATGCCAGATAGAGCTGTTCCCTCTAACAGCCGGGAGAACAGTTCTACTGGAGAAGTGGGAGGGCAGAATAGGGAGAGCAACCAGGCAGGTTTTGGTGGTAGGGGACTCTATTATTAGGAAGGTAGACAGGGATATTTGTCACCCATATCCCAGCAATTGAACAGTTTGCCTCCCGGGTGCTCAGGTTGTGGATCGGGTAGACAAATTATTGGGAGGGGCTGTAAATGAACCGGCGGTCTTGGACCAATGACAAAGTTAGTGGAAGATGGAGTGTCCTAAAGAATGATTTTATACAACTAGGTAATAAGCTGAAGGCAAGGACCTCCAAGGTAGTATTTTCTGAGATACTACCAGGGAGGAGGAAGGAGCTTAGGGAGGTTAATGCGTGGCTAAAGATGTGTTGCACTAAGGAGGGGGTTGGGTTTTTAGAGCACTGGGCTGACTTCTCACTTGGGTACAATCTCTACAGCAGGGATGGTAGAAAGGCTGAAGGAGGTTTTAAACTAGTAAGTGGGGGGAGTAATGGGGTAGAAAGTGTAGAGGGTATAAAAGATGAATTAACAACTCATAGGGGAGGAGATTGGGGGAGGTGCAGTATAGTCAATAGGGAGGTAGTACTAAGTAACTCAAGTACAGTGGCAGGCACTTCAGAACTACAGACTCATAGCATAAGGTATATGCTTGCTAATGCCAGAAGCTTGCCAGGAAAAATGGGAGAGTTAGAAATATTAGCAATTAATGAAAAATGGTATTTTATAGGCATTACCGAAACATGATGGGATGAATCTCATGACTGGACTGTTAATCTGGATGGTTATAACCTATTTAGGAAGCATAGGGGTAATGGTAAAAGAGGAGGAGGGATTTGTCTGTATGTTAAGCCTGAATTTAAGCCTATAGTCAGAGAAGATATTTATGGTGGAACTAGTGATAATGTTGAATGTTTGTGGCTAGAGTTAAAAAGCGGAGCAGCAAATTCCAAAAGAATATTAGTAGGAATATGCTATAAACCCCCAAATATAGCTGAAAGAGAGGAAATACAGTTATTGTTACAGATTGGAAATGCAGTTAAGCATGGTCAAGTTCTAATAACGGGAGATTTTAATTACCTTGAAATAAACTGGATAAATGAGACCGGCAGTTCAGCTAAGGGGAGCAGGTTCTTGAGTACACTCAGGGATCATTATCTGGCCCAGGTTATACAAGAGCCTACTAGAAATGAAGCTTTCTTAGATTTAGTCATCACAAATAATATTGCTATAGTGTCACATGTTGAAATAGGGCAACCTTTGGGAAACAGAGATCACAACACAGTCTCATTTGAGATAGAATTTAAAAAAAAAACATTTTAAGGGGCCAACAAAAACTCTTTATTTTAAAAGGGCAGATTTTAACGGTCTTAGGGCAGCAGTACAAAGTATAGACTGGGACAAAAATACTGAACATAAATGGACAACATTTAAATCCTTACTAAATATACATGCTTATCATCATATACCAAGTGGGAATAAAAGTAAAAGGAGTAAATCACATCCAATGTGGCTTAACAATGATTTAAAGATCAAGATACGAAGTAAAAAACAGGCATTTGAATTATACAAACAAGAGGGGACAGACACTGCTTTACGTGAGTACAAGGAAGTCAACAAGGCTTGCAAAAGGGCTATTAGGCTGGCTAAAATAGAAAATGAAAAAAGAATTGCAAAAGAGAGTAAGACTAACCCTAACATACTTTTTAAGTATATTAATGGGAAGAAATTGAGGAAGGAAGCTATAGGAACATTACAATGTGACACAGGCCGTCTGATAATTAGTGACCAGGAAAAGGCAGATGAGCTAAATAGATTATTTTCTTCGGTATACACAAGGGAGGAACCAAGGGTTGGGGCACAGCAACATAATGGGGCTACACTACTTTTGCTGAATAATTGGTTAATGCAGGAAGTAATCCAAAAGAGGTTGGAAAAAATATCCATCCAAGGGTACTGAGGGAACTGGGTTCTGTAATAGTCGAACCATTATATTTAATTTTTCAAGATTCACTCAACACGGTCTCTACCAGATGACTGGAGAAAAGCTGATGTGATACCTATATTTAAAAAGGGAGCAAGAGCAAATCTGGGGAATTATAGACCAGTGAGCCTCACTTCTGTAGTGGGGAAGCTTCTAGAAGGATTAATAAGGGATAATATACAAGAATATATCTATTTGAACAGGATTATAATTAGGAGTCAATATGGATTTATGAGGGATATGTCATGTCAAACAAATCTAATTATTTTCTATGAGGAGTTTAATAGGAATCTGGATCAAGGCAACTCAATGGATGTAGTCTTTTTGGATTTTGCAAAGGCTTTTGATACAGTGCCACATGGGAGACTATTGTGCAAACTAAGGGATACAGGAATTGCAGTACATATCTGCTCATGGATTGAGAGCTGACTAAAAGACAGGAAGCAAAGGGTTTTTGTAAATGGAACATACTCCGATTGGACTAATGTGGTAAGTGGGGTTCCTCAGGGTTCAGTATTAGGTCTTCTCCTTTTTATCATATTTATTAGATGACACAAAGTTGTGCAAGGTAATTAAATCAGATAATGATGTGCTTTCTCTCCAAAGGGATTTACATAAAATTGAGTAATGGGCATCTAAATGGCAGATGCGATTTAATTCAAATAAATGTAAAGTTATGCATCTGGGAAGGAAAAATAGCCATGAAATTTATCATCTTAATTGAGCAAATATATATCAGATATTGAAAGGGATTTGGAAGTGCTTGTGGACAACCACTTAGGTAACAATGCTCAAAGCCAAGCAGCAGCTGCAAAGGCAAATAAAATATTAGCATATATTAAAAAGGGTATAAAAGCAAGGGATGCAAATATAATTCTGCCACTATACAAATCTCTAGTACGCCCTCATTTGGAATATGGAGTACAATTTTGGGCACCACTTCATAAAGAGGACATTTTAGAGCTGGAAAAGGTACAGAGGAGGGCAACAAAACTAATAAGTGGAATAGAAATGCTAGGTTATGAAGAAAGACTAACCAAAATAAGCTTATTTTGGAGATATGATTACATTTTATAAATACATCCAGGGTCAGTATAAAGATTTGTCAAGGGAGCGTTTTGTGCCAAGAGGTTTTCAACTGACAAGAGGACACCCCTTGAGGTTAGAAGTAAAAAGATTCCACCTTAAAGAAAGAAAAGGGTTCAATAAGGGTTGTTAATAAGTGGAATTCTCTAACAGAGGAGGTGGTGACAGCGGATTCGGTAGATAACTTTAAAAGGGGACTGGATTTATTTCTAATTAAAAATGGAATTTGGGGTTATCCTGGATAATTATAGAGAGCGTATTGATCCAGGGGGAAATCTAATTGCCAGTATCTGGGGTCAGGAAAGAATTCACTTTTTTTTCCCTTTGAGACGATTGGCTAAGTTTCACTTGTGTTTTTTTCTTTCTGTTTGCCTTCCTCTGGATTAATTAATAATTAAAAAATAAAAAATAAATAAATAAATAGTTGATTAATAATTAATTAACAATTAATTAACAACGAATAAGAACTAATCCGCATATTGCAGATCAGAAGAGATCTTAAAAGGTTGAACTTGATGGACTGAAAGTATTTTTTCAACCTTAATTACTATGGGCCTCATTCTATTAGCGGCCGTAAATCGACCGTAAGGCTGCGATTCCTTGCGGGGGTTCTGTTAACTCGCGATTCTATTATACGGCCCTGCAAGGATCTCCTCTTACGGCCGGCCGCATATCTTGGAACCGGCCGTAAGCTGTGAAATCTAAAAACGCAAAAATAAATTCAAGCCTGCACTGTACAGCTCTGTAAATGCTAGGGATCATATTGGGGGACATGAGGATTAAAAGTAACCCACTCTCAAGCTTGCACATCAGCCCAAACCCGAGTTCAAATTTAACTGTTTATTTTCCGGCTGCGGCGTGGGCGTGTCTGAAGTGCTCCAAGCACTCTGGACTTTTTACATGGATATTTTACGGATATTAAAAATAAAATAGTTTACGGATTTGAGTATAGGATAATTATGTGCTATTTTTTCGAACACCTAAAATCCCTTTATAGTCTTCTCAAAGTGCAGGATGGCTTTATTTGAGCTATTTTATGTGCTTAATTGGTGCTAGCGGGACCTCTTTCCTGCAAGTAAGCTGCGGCTCGCTTTTAGCCTTGCAGAGAGGTTTCCCGGAGCAATTGAATTGCAAATAGGAATTTCTTACAACCGAAACTCTTGCGGCCGTTTTAGATCAAAGGCTTTCCTCTGGCGCGAGCGGCCGCAAGAGATGGCAAGGCACCGGCCGCAAGCCTGCCAGAATCCCCGGCCGTAAGGGAATAGAATAGCCGAATAGCTTGCGGCCGGTCCTTGCGGCCCCGCAACGGCTGCGGCCACTAATAGAATGAGGCCGTATGTAACTATGTAACTATGAATGTAAGCACAGACCAGTATCTCAATTCCCAAATGCCATGTTACTACAACTAGTTTTTTATAATACCATATTGGAACATTTACTGTGTCCCTGTATTCATTTATAAAGCACAGTAACACAGATCAAGTTAGTGGGACATGAAAAGATTTTTTGATTTGTTGCACCAGAAAGAGGATATTTGATGAGGTGTTACAGTGTGTTTTCTTTTTTCAAATAAGAGTCTAACAATACAAAAAGGTATTATTATTATCCTTTATTTGTAGCACACCAATCTATTAAGAAGTTTAATTAGCCTTGAAGGGTTACCATCTGCTAGCCAATGCGATCTATTGACTAAAATATACTCTAAGCACTGCCTCTTACTTTCAATAAAGTTTAAACCACTTTGAATCAGGCAGGCAAGTGATTTACAACTACTGCATTATGTGGCAACAGAGCAGATAGTACAGTAGAAATGGCAGGATTGCCTATTAGGCCAACTAGGCAGCCGCCTAGGGACGCTTCCTTATAAGTTGCACCACCTTTTAAGCTTAAAAATACTTAAACAATGGTTCCTGTGTAGGGAAACTGTGTGTGTGTATATAAATACATATGTTTATGTAGATATATAGTGTGGGGATAACTGTGTGTATATATATATATATATATATATATATATATATATATATATATATACAGAGATTGGGCTGCAGGGCAAGCTGAAGGTAATGGGGATGGACTGGCCAAGCATGTCTCCAGACCTCAACCCTATTGAGCATCTGTGGGGCATCCTGAAACGGAATGTGGGGGAGTGCAAGGTCTCTAACATCCACCAGCTCCGAGATGTCATCATGGAGGAGTGGAAGAGGACTCCAGTGGCAAGCTGTGAAACTCCATGCCCATGATGATTACGGCAGTGCTGTAAAATAATGGTGGCCTCAGAAAATATTGACACTTTGGGCCCAATTTGGACATTTTCACTTAGGGGTGTACTCACTTCTATTGCCAACGGTTTAGACATTAATGGCTGTGAGTTACTACTTTACATTGTAGCAGAGTGTCATTTCTTCAGTGTTGTCACTTGAAAAGATATAACAAAATATTTACAAAAATGTGAGGGGTGTACTCACTTTTGTGAGATACTGTGTGTATATATATATATATATATATATATATCACATATTATAATTGTCAAACTGCGATTCGTCGTCACGCTTGCAACGAATCGCAGTTTGACAATAAACGATCGGATCACTCTAAAGCGCATGCGCAATGCGCAATGCGCATCGTAAACTGCGCATTGCGCAGCAGCGCTTGCACAGAGCGCAGCATCGCTTGCACAGAGCGCTGCGTGAGCCGCGCATGCGCACAGAGCGCAGCGTGAGCCGCGCATGCTCAATGCGCGCCATATCAGGAGAGAAGAGCGGGAAAGGAAAGAGACACAGAGGGAGAGTGGGGAAGAGGCACAGAGGGAGAGTGGAAAAGGGGCACAGAGGGAGAGTGGGGAAGAGGCACAGAGGGGGGGAGATACACAGAGGGAGAGCGGGGGAGAGACACAGAGGGAGGAAGAGACACAGGGGGAGAGGGGGGAAGAGACACAGAGAGAGGGGGAAGAGGCACAGAGGGAGGGGGAAGAGACACATAGGGAAGGGGAGAGACACAGGGGGAGAGACACAGGGGGGGGGAGAGACACAGGGGGGGAGAGACACAGGGGGGAGACACAGAGGGAGGGGGGTAGGAGACATGTGGGAGATGGGGGAAGAGACACAGGAGGGGAGTGGGGGAAAGAGACACAGGCGAGGTGGAAAGAGACATGGGAGGGAGGAAGGGGGAACAGACACAAGGGGAAGGGGGAAATAGACACAGGCCAGGGGGAAACAGGGACACAGAGAGAGGGGGGGAGAGGCACAAAGGGAGAGGGGAGAAGAGGCACAGAGGGAGAAGACACACAGAGGGGGGAGAGATACAGAGGGTGAGGGGGGAAGAGACACAGAGGGAAAGGGGTGAAGAGGCACAGAGAGAGGGGGAAAGAGGCACAGAGGGGGGAGACACAGAGGAAGGGGTGGAGAGACACAGGGGGCAGAGACACAGAGAGAGGCGGGGGAAGAGGCACAGAGGGAGAGGGGGGGAAGTGGCACAGAGGGAGAGGGGTGGAAGACACAGAGTGGGGAGAGACACAGAGGGTGAGGTGGGAAGAGACACAGAGGGAGAGGGGGGAAGAGAGAGAAAGGGAGGAAGAGGCACAGAAAGAGAGTCCGGGAAGAGACACAGAGGAGGGGGGAGGGAGAGGAGGGAGGAGGGGGGGAGAGACACAGGTGAGTGAGAGGAGAGGGTAGAGACACAGGGGAGTGAGAGGAGCGGGAAGAGACACAGGGGAGTGAGAGAAGGGGGAAGAGACACAGGGGAGAGAGTGCAGGGGGGAAGATACACAAGGGAGGGAAATGGAGACATGAGGAAGGGGGCAAAGAGACACAGGCCAGGGGGGAACAGACACAGGGGAGTGGGGGGAGACACAGGGGAGCGGGGGAGACACAGTGGGGGAAAGAGATGCATGGGAGGGAGAAGGCGGAAAGTGACACAGGAGGGAAAGTGACACAGGGGATGGGTTTAGAGACACGGGAGGGAGGTAAAAACACAGGGGGGCAGAAGATACAAGGGAGGGAGAGGAGGCAGAAGGAGACACAAGGGAGGGAGAGTAGGGGGGAATAAGACACGAGGGAGGAAGTAGACAGGGGGAGAGACTCGCAATGAGCTCCAAAGGGGCTCATTGCAAGGCCTGTGATGAGCGCCAAAGGCGCTCATTGCAAGGCCAGTAAAGTAGAGGAGGAGAGGCTCCCATTGTGTGGCAAACAGCATTGCCAGGCTTCACTTTTTATTGCCGTCATTTTTGACGGGCAATTCGCTAGTATATATATAAAGAGTGAGGTAGCCATGAATGTCCTGTAATCCAGTTGAATAATCAGAGTATTGTAGTGAATAGTGATACCTTTTTTATTGGACAAACATATTCATAAAAAAGCGATGAGCTTTCAAGAGATAATGCTTCTCTTTATCAAGTCAAAAAGCGATACTGATACAAATATTAACTAAAAACAGTAAACAGAAAGAGATGGGGAAAAAAATTAGAAAAACAAGAAAGACAAAATTCATTGCCCAGAGTTAAGAGAGAAATAGACCAGCATTGTGAATAATGTCCTGATAGGTTAGTAAGTAAGTCTATAGATCAGGTTGTAGATAAGAACACAGCAGAGTAAAATAGAGAGCAATACATTTCAGCAAGTAGCTTACAAAAATAGTGATAGAAGGGGGGAGGTAAGTGGAATGTATGTGCTATAAGACATTAAGATAGTGGGCCAGAAAGACTAAATCGATGGTAATGCCCAAATCCTTTGTATTAAAAAATGTGATCATTTTTAATTCAAATTTTTTTTGCTGTTGGATAATTCTGAAATTCCCTCTGAGTTCTGGGTGAAATGGTGTCCAACCGGAGTACAATATCTCTTCATGGTGCTTTTTGATGGAGCTTCTGGGAAGGAGGTTCATTCGCATGTGTAGTTTCTGGCTGGATTTCCCAATGTAGCACCCCCTTTCACATACAGTACATTGTATCATGTACACTACATTTGATGATGTACATGAATATGAGCCTCTGATGTTGTGGGTCTTGTTGTTGTGCGTGGCTGTGTCCTTTTTGCAGATGTGTTGGCATAGTTTGCAGCAACTTTATTGCAGGGTTTGGTGCCATTTTCTCTGTTATGCTGTTCATTTGGCAATCTTCTGTTCACCAATGTTTGTCTTAAATTTGGTGGCTGCCTGAACCTCCTATCCCTTCACTCTAAACACTAACAACTAACTGATGTCTCTGCCCACCCTTGCATCATCTTAATTTATAGATACTCACATGACTTGCACCTGCTCAGTTAACATCACCTGCTAAAAACTAATTAATAAAGTCTCTTAGATACTCGCCTATGACTGTCATTCTGATTGACCTTATCACACTCTTTTCCCATGCTCCTGAATCTATATCACTCCAACTTTTATATTTTAGGATAATAATTCTTACCCCCAAAATCATCCTATCTTTCTCCTGAGCTTACACACGGTGTCACAATGCTTTCTCGTGCGTTCCTCTTTCTTATAACCTACTGCTTCTCTCTCAGACTTTGCAGCCTCTCCATATCACGTCCCCAACAATATTACCATCTCACCTTCCTTGCTCTCCTCTTCTCTGCTCCCATGAGCTCCTCTCCCTCCTGCAGTCACAATCTCAACCCCTCCCTAACACTCACAAGCAGAAACAGCACTGTAAGTCCCAGTCCCATCTTCTCTCCCTTTCACTCCTCCTTCTTCTGGCTGCAGGAGATATATCCCCTAACCTAGGCCCCTCACTCATCTCCACTTGCTGTCAGCCACGCTCTGGTTCAAGGCAAGTAAACAACCGTAACACCCAAAATCTGAAATCCATCACTTGTCACAAACCTTCTACTCTACCTTGCTCCTGTGCCCTCTGGAATGCACGGTCTATCTGCATTTTCAACTCCCTCAATCTACTGGCTCTCACTGAAACCTGTCAGGCTCTCATCCTCAGACACTGCCTCCACTGCAGCACTCTCTTGTCCTTTGAAGTTCATACTATCCACCTCTTCTCATCTCTCTCTCTACGTTTTGCTGTGATCTATCATCCCCAGGCACTCCCTCTCAATTTCTTGATCACTTTTCTGCCTGGCTCCCTCACTTTCTCTCCTCCATCTTCCTTCACTGGTGCTTGGAGATTTTAACATTCCCATTGACACTCCTACCACCCCAGCAGCAGCCAAACTGCTTGCACTCACCACTTCCCTTGGCCTCTAACATCTTACAGATTCTTCAACTGATCATGCTGTTCGCCACTTTCAATACTCTTCTCCGCCTACCATCTCCTCCCATCCCTTCCTCTCTCACAGCTGAAGACTTTGCCAACCATTTTATTCATAAAATTCAAAACATCTGCAATGAACTCTCCTCTCACAGTGGCTCACTCACTCTACCCTCTCAACAAACCAACCACATCCAGTCTTCTCCCTCCCCCAATCCAACAGCCACTTTGAACTGCTTTGCCCCGGCTACAGAGGACTGCTATCACCAGCCTGCTATCATCCATTCGCCTCACTACCTGTCCTCAGGATCCTATTCCATCTCAGCTCATCCCTCCCCTCTCTACCACACTAATCCCAGCTCTCACACATATTTTCAACCTTTCCCTAAATACTGGCAGGTTTCCATCTTCTCTAAAACACGCCATAATTACATGCAGCCTCAAAAAACCCTCATCTGACTCTGACATCGCATCTAACTACCACCCTATCTCTCTACTTTCCCTGGCTTCCAAACTGCTGGAGCGGCTCGTCTATAACCGGCTTTCCAGCTTTATTTCCACCACTTTCCAATATGGCCCCACCACTCCACTGAGACAACTCTCACTAAAGTCACTAATGACCTGCTTACTGCCAAGTCAAAAGGTCACTTTTCTATTCTCCTTCTTCTAGATCTCTCTACTGCCTTTGACACAGTTGACCATCCAATTCTACTCCATATTCTCTCCTCCCTTGGTATTCGAGACACTGCTCACTCGTGGTTCTCATCATACCTGCAGAATCCATCATTCAGTGTCTCCCACCCCATGGATCAGTCCAAGGCCCTCTACTCTTCTCTATCTATACATCCTCACTTGGTACCCTTATAAACTCTTTTGGTCTTCAGTATCATCTCTATGCAGATGACACCCAAATCTACCTCTCAGCACCAGATATATCCCCCTTTCTTCTAACACACGTCTTCAACTGCCTCTCTAGTATATCCTCTTGGATGTCCACCCACCATCTTAAACTCAACATGTCCAAAACTGAACTCCTTATCTTCCCTCCCTCTACCACAGTGTCAATTCCTCACATCTCTCTCACTGTCAACAATGTCATCATTACCCCAACCTCCCAAGCCCGTTGCCTTGGGGTTTTACTGGACCCCACCCTGTCTTTCATCCCTCACATACAGTCACTAACCAAATCTTGTCTTCTCCATCCAAAAAACATCTCCAGAATTCAACACTATCTTAAGCAAGACACAACTAAAATCCTAATACACTCTCTCATCATCACTCGACTACTGCAACTCTCTTCTTGCTGGCCTACCGACCACCAGACTATCCCCACTTCAATTCATTATGAATGCCTCTGCCAGACTCATCTTCCATACTCAAAGGTGCTCATTGCCTGCGAGCCTCGTGAAGCGAGGCGAGCAGTGGAGACAATGAAACACTTGGCACTTAGCCTCCAAACGCTTATGAAACGCGGGATCGCCTTAGGCTGCAAGCATTTGACGAACGCGAGACTTAGAAAAAAAATACGAGATAAGAAAAATACTGTACAAAGTTAGCGGCCGAACCGTGCAAAGCAGACAAAAAGAAAAACACACAAAATACAAAAAAAATAAAAAATACAACAAAAACACCACACACAGCACAGGGGGACAGGCAGTACGTCTGGGAGTGAGGTGGAACGCGAATTTAAGTCAATTTTGCCGAGTTTCAGCACTTGAAAATCAGCTAAGCGAGAAAAAAAAGGGTGACCAAACAAAATGAAAACGAGGCTACACGACCCTGGACCTCGCAAAACACCGCCAACCGCGTGCCACTTTCACCCAGGAACGTACAAGGTACAAAATACACTATTACAAAAGACGGCAAATGCTTGCAAACCGCGTAACACATAGACAAACGATGCAATTTTACAACCCTAACTTGCAACTAAAAACATTACGTATCTAAATTTGCGCTTTACACAAATAAACCAACGGTTTGCACTCGCACACAAAGCCTATTTCTAATGCACAGTTGGGACATTCATAACTATGTCCTCAGGGCAGCAACAGTCCAACTGGACATTATATGCTGCAGGACAATAAAAAGAGATTGTTACCTCTTCAGGCTATTGATTGTTACATATATTAATTAGAAAAAGGTGAACTGTATTAATTTATTATTCAATCAATTCATTAATTAGTATTTAAAAAAATATTGAGAGGAGCCAAAAGACAAGCGAGGAGAGGTTTGCAATGAGCGCCGAAGGTGCTCAGCGCGAGGCTCGAAATGAGCGCCGAAGGTCCTTAGAGTATAAAAAGCTTAACATTGTGTGCCTAACAGCATTGCCATGGTTTCAAATTTTATTGACCGTCATTATTAAATAAATTATGCAAACTAGTTTTTATATATAAATATTATCACTACACCATCACATCCTACTAAAGGCAGTGTAAATCTATAATAGAATGTGTAACAATTACAGACTCCAGTCTTATTATTTATGCAGATTCTTGTGGGAGGGCTCCACTGACCAAATAAAAATGACAATATCTAAATCAATTCTTGAACAATTTTAAAAATGTAAACATATTTTCCACCCTCCAACTGATGGTGCAGAGAACATATTGCAACTTTTGTTTCATTAATAATAACAGTTTATTTGCACTTGGTCCCACAATGTCATTTGTCAGTATTCGTTTCAACACAAGTCTGGTGGCTCCAAAAACAAATAATAGTTTCCTTATTTATGGTAGAATGTTTATTGTGCTCTTCTGGCTGCCCTTTGTATAATAAAAACATGGCTTGCTGACCCTGCTCTAACTGGTGTGATCATTGATTTCAGATAGCTGCCATAATATCATTGCTTTGCTCCCAGTAAAACTTGGTGTCACATTAAAATCAATCAGATTTGATAATCTTTCAATTGACTGCCAACAACACAAAATTGTTCAGTGATAAAATACATGTCAGAGATGTTTACTGGAAATGTATATAATAGATTTCAGTACTTCAGTAAGGTGGCGCCCAGGAAAAACCCCCAACCATTATTTCTAGTGTTAGATATAAGATGTTTTGTTTATTTTCTCTTCCCATACAGACCCAAATCCCTGGAGGTTGGTTAAAATAACTGCCTTCATCAGAAACATATGGCTTCTGCTGCTACTAAGGGTTCTGGTTGTGTATCATAATTTTGCTTCTATCTGTAAATCCTTTATACATTAAAGTGCCACTGAAATCACATGACCCTGGCAAGATCCAATGGGTTATAGAATAAATAAACACACTGAAACAGTATATCTTGGGAAAATTACGGGCCACAGCTTTATTAAAGCAACCATAAACCAATAACCAATTAACATAATTAACATTGTTAAATCACAGCTCAAATAACATACCGGAGGAGGAGCACGGCCCGGTCAGTAACCTCAGGCCCTGGGCCCGCGCCCAGAGCCTCCCAGTGCTTTCCTAAGCACGCCCATGAGGCAGGGCAACGCCCACTTAAGCCCGTGGGCCGGGTGCCTCACCTCCCGCCAACCAAAGACATTCCTATTTTCATCCTAACTTAGGATTCACAGAATCTATGACTCTTCCCCCCCCTTTTTTTTTTTTTACATAGTTTAACCTTCCTGAACTTTGCTCAACCAACCTCGCCCACTAGACGAACCCTACTTACCATCTGCTACCTTCCTATCTAACCACCATTTTGGGGGAGGGAGGGAATCAGATCAATGGCCGGCGCGGAGTGAGGAGGAAGCCCGCGAAACAGGCTTAAGTCCCTCCTCCTCCACCCAGCCAATACGGAGCGCCCAGGCTCCGCCGGGTCACGCAGCGCTGCGTCAGACCCGGCATGCACTGACGCCGGTCCAAAACCTTCTGAATGGGCCGAATTGATCCAAATCCCCAGGAAAGTCAGATCCGTGGTCGGTCCTTCTGTCTTCTTTTCTGCCAGTGGAACCCCGAAATCTTGACATATCCTTGCGAAGTTCCGCAGTATGAAGTCGCATGTGTCTAAGCCTGCCGGTCCCACGAATAGGGAAATCATCGAGATAATGGGTAATCCCTTGGCAGCCCGACTCGGTTTGTGCTACCCATTGCAGAAACGTACTGAAGGCTTCGAAGTAGGAACAAGAAATAGAAAATCCCATGGGGAGACACAGATCCACAAAGTACTGCCCGTCCACGAAACACCCAAGGAACCGATGCCTCTGAGGATGTCCCGGGAGCAGACGAAACGCAGATTCGATATCCATCTTCGCCATCTTAGCCCCGACGCTCGAAAGGGGCATACGACACTGACGAGTACTGCTTGTCAATCCCGTTGTTGACGGAACCACCTGGAGGATAGGATAGATGCAGGATGAGGCGGAATTTTCCTGCTTCCTTCTTCGGCACTACGCCCAGAGGGGAAATCACCAGACCCTTGAAGGGGATGAAGGGAAAGAGACCCGCCATCCTACCCAGTTCTACCTCGGCCCGGATTTTTTCTGCTGCTACCCCAGGAAACTCCTTTACCGATTTCAGGTTTCTTAGACGTGACTCGAGCGGGACGAGAGAGCATGGAATCTTGAACCCTTCCTGGAAACCCAGTTGCCTTGGTTGAACGAGTGACAGACACCTCGACCAGCTGTGCTCGTGGCGGCAGGGCCTCTAGCCCTGCCTGGGTTCCCACGAAAGGGCGGCACTGCCTGCATTGGTGTCATTATGTTCAGCCAATAGGCCACCGCCTTGTCGCTCCATGCCATCTCCGGACGGGAGGACATGTATTGCCGGAATGCCTCGTCATATCGCCACCACGCCATTCCACCATACGTCCGATATGCGTTCTTGATTTCCTCCATATACACGAACAGCCCGGACTCGTTATGGAACGCGCAGTCCGCTCCCCCCCAAAGGAGTACTCGGATTCGGCAGCTACGCTAGGGCGTAAGGATTCCCTCCGGCTCGGTGGCCTATGGCGATCAATGCTATCCCTACCCCGGAGTCACTGTGGGCGTCCCTGTATCCGTAATGATGTCAGGGATGGGTGAGTTGCGCTGTGGCCTAGGTCTCCTGTCAGGGGATTTCTGTCTCCTGGCTGGTGTTGAGGTGAAAATCAAAGGACTGTACCAGCTCGTTGACTTCCGGACCCTGGTGGGGCGCGACTGCCGTGCCACCTTGGCCGCTACCGGAACCTCGTCGATGACCACCAAGCTGTCGTCTGCGGCCATCTCCTCCATCACCTGATCCCTTCTTCCTCTAGTCGATTCTCTTTTCTTCTCAGCCTCTCCCTTGGCGTTGCATCGTCCCTGCGAAACACCTGCAGCGCTGGCAGTGGGTGCGGCAGTGGGGACAGCAGGGGCCAACCGGTGAGAACCTGTAGGAGCTTTTTTAGAGCTCCTTGTATTTTTGCTGTTCCCTTTGGAGCCTCGAGGCTGATTAGGGGTGTTGCCTGAACCTTGGTTCTGCTGTGGGCCATGGGACAAGACACTGGGTGGTGGCAGGATGTCTAGGCCCTCGCCCGCGCTTCCCGCTGGCACCACGCTCTCTGGGGTGGGGGGGATAAGCTCTTGACTCTCCAGAACCATATCCGTGCCCTCCCCGCTGCTCCTAGCCCTATTGCTCTGCTCAGAGGTAGCACACTGCTCCGCCAGGCTATCTAGGCTATGAGGCCTGTCCACCTGGCCAAGGCTACCGGTCACTGCAGGCCGGGCCTGTGCCTCAGTGGCGCCAGCCTCCCTCCCTAGAAGGCCTGAGTCCATTCTATCCTGGACCCACCTAACCCCATGACTCAATGCCCTAGTTCTGACCATGGTCAGTAACGCCTCTAACTCCCCAGGGTCCATAATAAACTGCCACCCACTTAAGACAAAAGTGACACGCTCCCCTGGGACCTATAGGACAGGGAATGCTGCTGTGGGGAATAAAAGGCAATGTTAAGTGCCTGGGCCCTATTAGCTGGCCAAGTGACAGGGGGAGGGAGAGAGGGGGGCTACTAGGAATGCCCAGGGCAACTTAAAATGGGGAAGGGTAGGTAGAAAGAGGGATCGGGGGCCACTTATATACTGAGGCCCCCTTATTATAGCTTAAATACCCCTTATTATACTTATTTACCTAAATTGCACAGAACGCAGCGTGCAGACCTCAGATCAGATCAATGGGCGGCGCGGAATGAGGAGGAAGCCCGCGAAACGGGCTTAAGTCCCCCCTCCTCCGCCCAGCCAATCCGGAGTGCCCAGGCTCCGCCGGGTCACGCAGCGCTGCGTCAGACCCGGCGTGCCTGGGCTGCCTCCGCGCCGGCCAAGATGTGCTCTGTGCCATTAGAATGTTGATGACATTCAGAAAAAACATTTTCTTTTGACTGATAAGTTAATTTAGGTATAAGCATTTGTAGATAGGAGTTGTAAACTACTTGTATCCACTCCTGAGCTGTATTGATGATGTGCAGCATATGGTGACACTGATTAGAACCGGCTGTGCAGGCTAAATTATGATATGTTACGTATACTATATTAGTTCTTTTTGTATTGTTCACCTAATGCTAGAAACCTAGGCAGCAGGGGCGGCCCGTCCATTGGGGCGTCAGGGCAAACGCCCCCCCAAATATTTTCTTCACCCTGCAATAAAAAAAACACAACAATGTATTAGTATAACCCAAAAACAAATAAATATAAGGTGTACATCATCATTTCAAGTCTAAATAGTATTAAAAATGAAGTAAAGTTAGTAAAGGGACACTGTCACTTTAAAATAACCCTTGCGCTACATTAACTAATGCTGTGTATCTATCGCCCCCTGCCTGCACCCTGTGTGATCAAATTACAATAGTTATACACTGTGTACACTAACCTTTAGACTCTTCTCTCTCTTCAATGAGTCCTGGCCTGGCCCCCTGACCGTTAATGCATGCCGCCCACCATCACAGTGACGATATGCATGGGCGGTCATAAATGTATCAATTAATAAATGACAGTCTTCCATCATTGACCAATCAATGATGGAAGGCTGTCCAGTTACTAAGTGATCAATCTAAACCCACCCAGACCGTTAGCCCTGAGCGCCCGCCAGCAAATAGGGCCTCGAGTTTACATTTTGATTGACTGATACAGTCAATAAAACCACCAGTTCCCTGTCCCTTCCCCCTTTCTGTTTCCTGACCCTGGTCACGCTGAGACTGAGAGACCTCCCTGGCTGAATCTACTCATCTGCTCTGCCTGCCTAACACAGTAAGTCTACACCTGCCTCTGCCTGGCACCTGCCCTGCCCCTGGCCAAACCCAAACCCCTAGTAGCCCCTAATAAAAGTTAGGGGTGACCAGTTACCCCCAGTCCCCCACTATGCCTGCCTAGCCTGCCAGTGCCACCTACCCAGCCACCCACCAACTACCACCGACGACCCCAGCCATCACCCCCATGTGGCCTGTGCCACCCCCGATCAGGCCTGCCCTGTGCTAGCCTAGCTATGCCATCATGCCACCGCCGGATTACCCCGATCACGGGATCGGGGTAGTCGGGTGGTGAGCGGGGTGGCACAGGCCCACATGGGGGTGATCGGATCACCCCCTTGATGAGGCCTGTGCCACCCCTGATGACCTCCATGTTGCCGCCCTATGCCACCCCCGAGGCCCGATCACCACCGGGCCCCCGGCACCACCCCGATGCGGCCTATGCTACCCCGGGTATTCGGGCAGTGAGCGGGGTTGACCAGGCCACATGGGGGTGGATGTTCACCCCCATGAGGCCTGTGCCACCCCTGGTCGTGGCCTATGGGCGACCGATGGGCGCCTGACCGTGACCGACCCCACCCTGGATGAACAAACTACCTACCCCCCCCCCCCCCTATTTTTATTCCATTTTTAGAAGTAACAGGCATGTATATGTGCCTGTCACTTCTAAAGATAAAATAAAAATAAGGGAAGGGGGGAAAAAATACAGTAAAAACATTATTACAATTAAACAGTAAGCTAACACATTGTTAGTACAGTTAGTAACACATTTTATACAAAAATAAACAGCTTTAAACAAACATTAATAAAAAATAAAATAAACAACAGCACATACTTACCTGTAAAATTGACCCCTCCAGCGTTGGCCTTCTGTCCTCTCTGGATATAGTCATGAAAAATAAATAATCCATGTTGATTGAAGCCAATGGTCAAATAAAATAATCCATGTTGATTGAAGCCAATGGTCAAAATAAAATAATCCATGTTAATTGAAGCCAATGGTCAAAATAAAATAATCCATGTTGATTGAAGCCAATGGTCAAAATAAAATAATCCATGTTGATTGAAGCCAATGATCAAAAATAATCCAATCTTGATTGAAGCCATTGTCCATCCATCCATTCTGGCCCATTGAAAGAGGCCTCCACAAAAAAAAACCGACGCTCTAAAAAAAAAAAAACAACACACTAAAAGAGCTCCTCCTACAAGGAGCCCCTCCCACGATTAATTGTTTTTTTCCCACGGTCTGCTATATATACTAATTTTTGAAGGACTCTGATTGGCTGAAATTTTTGATTGACATCGATTTCAACCAATGAGAGTCTTCAAAAAATTAGCAAATCAGCAAGCAGGTATGGAAGCCTGTAAGGGTAAAAAAGGTTAGTGTGAACTTGTTTGACCCTGTATGTATTATACATATTACAGGGCTATTTTATGTGATATACATGTTACAGGATAATATCCTGTAACATGTATAGCCAAAAAATAGCACTGTAATATGTATAACAAATAAAGTGTAATAGAAATGCATGAACAATATAATATACCAAGTAATAAAGAACATCAATTAATCAAATAATAAATATCAATTAATATATATTGTTGTATGTATATGTTTATGTATATTTATGTGTATTTTTTATATATATATATATATATATATTTGGATATATATATATATATATATATATATAAAAATTAATATCAATATATCACAATAAATAAATATATATATATATATATATATATATATATATCCAAATATATATATATATATATATATATATATATTTATTTATTGTGATATATTGATATCAATTTATATATATATATATATATATATATATATATATATATATATATATATTTATTTATTGTGATATATTGATATAAATTTTTATATATATCTATCAATATATATATATATATATCTATCAATATATATATATATATATATATATATATATATATATATATATATATATATATTTATATATTATTATTTTATTTTTTTTGGGCCTATATGTTATTTAAGGTTTTTAAGGTACGGTTGGGGCCTATATGGTCCCAATTTGTTATTTAAGGTTTTTAAGGTGCGGTTGGGGCCTATATGGTCCCACTTTGTTATTTAAGGTTTTTAAGGGGCGGTTGGGGCCTATATTGTCCCAATTTGTTATTTAAGGTTTTTAAGGGGCGGTTGGGGCCTATATGGTCCCAATTTGTTATTTAAGGTTTTTAAGGTGCGGTTGGGGCCTATATGGTCAAAATTGGCTATTTAAGGTTTTTAAGGTGCGGTTGGGGCCTATATGGTCAAAATTGGCTATTTAAGGTTTTTAAGGTGCGGTTGGGGCCTATATGGTCAAAATTGGCTATTTAAGGTTTTTAAGGTGCGGTTGGGGCCTATATGGTCAAAATTGGCTATTTAAGGTTTTTAAGGTGCGGTTGGGGACTATATGGTCAAAATTGGCTATTTAAGGTTTTTAAGGTGCGGTTGGGGCCTATATGGTCAAAATTGGCTATTTAAGGTTTTTAAGGTGCGGTTGGGGCCTATATGGTCAAAATTGGTTATTTAAGGTTTTTAAGGTGCGGTTGGGGCCTATATGGTCACACTTGCTCTTTTAAGGTTTTAAACGTTACGGTTTGGGTCTTAAACGTTCTAATGTTTTGTTTTTTTTGTTTTCTATAACTTCCCAGGTGCAAACTATCTGTGGAATCAGATTTCTTTGGACTCGTTGGTTGACTTACTGGACGTGAATACCCCGAGAAGGAGAGTCAACTGTTGGTGAGTATATGGTCACACTTGGACTTTTAAGGTTTTAAAAGTTACGGTTTGGGTCTTGAGATTTCTAATGTTTTTTTTGTTGTTTTCTATCACCCCCCAGGTGCAAACTAGTGTGAAAGCAGATTTGTTTGGACTCGTTGGTTGACTTACTGGACGTGAATACCACGAGAAGGAGAGTCAACTGTTGGTGAGTATCATTGCCTTTAATTTTCTGTCCATGTGTATAGGTGCAAATTTGATGTTGATGTAGTCTTGTCACATGAGGGTTTGCAATCTGTAATGTATACCAATGAAATCAACACACTGTTATTTTAAAGTAATTTTGTGACATAATATAAATTAATATACCGTGATCTCTTTCTTTTATTGGTATCAATATCAGAAATGAATACTATTGACTCTCTACTTGTGAAGCCTTTCGCCACCCTAACCTATGAGGAGAAGGTGGAAGTAAAACGGTTAGGAGCTGACCAACCAGAGATAAATCTGCAGCAAATCGCAAGAGATAGAGGGAAGCAATATGTCCGTAATTTCAATACTGAATGGTACAAGAAGAACAACTGGCTTTCTGGAAGCGTTTCTAGGAAGTCCTTATATTGTTTCCCATGCATCCTATTTGGTGGTGACGCTGCTTGGACCAAAACTGGAGTGACTGACGTCAAACATCTAGCTGATAAATTGGCGAAACACAAAAGTTCTAAAGCTCACTTGGATAACAGGATCAAGTTTGAGATGCTTGGACAGGCGAACATTGCTGTTCAACTGGACCAAGGATACCAAGTCAGCATTCAAAAACACAACGAAGAAGTGGCTAAGAACCGGTACATCCTTTCGAAGATAATTGATTGTGTTCGCTTTTGTGGCGCTTTTGAACTGGCATTAAGAGGACACGACGAGAGTGAAACATCGCTAAATCCAGGAGTGTTTAGAGGCCTGGTGGATTTGGTTGGCAGTATCGATAGTGCAATGGAACAGCATTTGAAGACTGCAACTGTGTTTAAGGGCACTTCCAAAACCGTGCAGAATGAGCTACTGGACTGCATGCATGAAGTTATTAAGGAAGTGATTCACCAAGAGCTTAAAGAAGCCCAGTTTGTGGCAATCCAAGCGGATGAAACAACCGATATTTCCGCTAGGACAC
The DNA here is from genome assembly GCA_027410445.1 of Discoglossus pictus. Taxonomy (NCBI): domain Eukaryota; kingdom Metazoa; phylum Chordata; class Amphibia; order Anura; family Alytidae; genus Discoglossus; species Discoglossus pictus. The sequence continues at coordinate 127,806,699 of CM050164.1, forward strand.
AGTGCGTTGTAGTCTATCGCTACATTGACAAGAAGCATCAAGTGGTGGAAAGATTTGATGGCTTCACGGAAATGAAATCAACGGATGCAGACTCGATTGCTGCTGTTGTGCTGGAAACACTGAATACTGTTCTCCCAGAGCCAGAAGACAAGAAGAAACTCATAGCTCAAAGCTACGATGGTGCCAGTGTGATGCGTGGAGATCAAGGAGGAGTTCAAAGAAAAATAAAAGACGTGTACCCGAACGCACACTACGTCCATTGCTATGCTCACCAACTGAACCTAATAATGGAGAAAGCAGTTTCAAGGATTGGAAGAGTTAGAGTTTTTTTTTCCAACATAGGCGGCATACCATCTTTTTTTTCACGCTCTCCAAAAAGGACTGGAGTTCTGGATGAGGTAGTTGGTAGAAGACTTCCAAGAGGTGCACCGACACGATGGAACTTCAACGTTAGGACCGTGAACGTGATCTACGAGAACAGAGATGCGCTACTTGAGTGTTTCCAGACAATTGAAGCATGTCTAAACTTTGATCCAACATCTATACGGGAAGCCGCAGGTTTCATTGGAATGCTGGAAGACAGGGAGTTCCTTTACTTCCTTAAATTATTTCATTTAATAATGCCACATGTAGACATCCTCTATAGTCAGCTTCAGAAGCGAGATACGGATACTGTTTATATCAAAAAAGTCACAGAAGACTTTGTCGCCAGCATCCAGAAAATCCGTAATTCTGTGGAAGAGATAGAAGCAAGTTTGCCGAGCGATCTAACAGTCAACAGACGGAGTGCGGAGATCTCAACCTTGAGACAACTTTCAAGAGAGGTATGTGACATAGTGGTGGTTCATGCAAAAGAACGTTTTTCATTTTCAAATCACCTAGTCAGTGCCAAACTTGTTCAAAGTGACTTGTATAAAACCCATGACACTTGCTTTCCAACCCAAGCTCTGGAAGATACCGTGCAAGCATATCCAATACTGAAGAAGGAACAATTACGCACTGAGCTGTCACTTCTGTATGGGAAGACAGAGTTTCATACTTGTACAAGTGCTGTTGCTCTGCACAAACTTTTCCATCAATTTAATCTGCAGAATGATTTCACAGAGACAGTAAAATTATTAAGAATCCTGATTACAACACCAATGACTACTGCAGAATCAGAAAGATGTTTCTCAACATTGAAGAGGATAAAAACCTTTTTAAGAAGCACCATGTCCCTGGAGTGGTTGAATGCATTGGCGATGCTCTCAATGGAAAAGCAACTGATTTCCGAGATCCCAGACTTCAATGAAAAAACCATTGAGAAGTTTTCTTCTTTGAAAGATCGCCGTGCAAAATTAAAATACAAGTGATTGAAGCAAAGAAGAATGCATACCCCCAAGGTGTGCAAAGATAAACTGCGTTAAGCAGCACCACCTCACACTACCAAACATAACTAGTGGTAAGTAAAGTATGAACGGTGTGTGGGTGTGCATATGGAAGGAGCTATGAAAGGTGTGTGCATGGTCAGTAACAATTGTTGAAGCCTTGGCGTGGTTTGAAGGAATTGGAGGCACTTCCAAGGGTAGCTGTCACTTGTATACAGGAAGCAAGAATTCCATGTCTGTACAAGTGCTGTTGCTCTGCAGCAACTTTAGCATCAATTTAATCTACATAATTTAACAGAGTGAGTGAAGCTATAAGGAATCCTGCTTACAACAACGAAGACTACTAAAGAACCAGAAAGATGCTTCTCCACATTGAAGATGATAAAAAAAGTAATTAAAAAGCACCATGGCCCTGTAGCGGTTAAATGCATTGGTTTGAAGGAATTGGAGGCACCTTCAAGGGTACGTAAAGTTCTCAGAAATGGCACCACCTCACTACCAAAAATAACTAGTGGTAAGTAAAGTATGAATGGTGTGTGGGTGTGCATATTGAAGGAGCTATGAAAGGTGTGTGAATGGTCAGTAACAATTGTTGAAGCCTTGGCGTGGCGTTACTGCTCATATGGTTATCCATATGCTAATTCAACGTGTTTGTTTGACATTGATTATTGTGTTGTCTAAACAGAAGTGAAATGTTGTTGTTTTCTTGAATCCCAAGATCCACTGGTTTGGGCCTATGCAGTGCTGATTGGTCTTCTAAGGTATGTTTTGAGGCCTATATGGTCCCACTTGGTCTTCTAAGGTATGTTTGGGGCCTATGGTCACACTTGGTCTTCTAAGGTATGTTTGAGGCCTATATGGTCACACTTGGTCTTCTAAGGTATGTTTGGGGCCTATATAGTTCCACTTGGTCTTCTAAGGTATGTTTGGGGCCTAAAGTCCCACTTGGTCTTCTAAGGTATGTTTGGGGCCTATATAGTCACACTTGGTCTTCTAAGGTATGTTTGGGGCCTATATAGTCACACTTGGTCTTCTAAGGTATGTTTGGGGCCTATATAGTCACACTTGGTCTTCTAAGGTATGTTTGGGGCCTATATGGTTCCACTTGGTCGTTTAATGTTTTTTAAGTATGGTTTTGTTCTTGAATGGTATGATTGATTTGCTTGTTTTCTTTCAACCCCAGGTGCAAACCCTATGTGGCTGCAGATTTGTTTCTACTCATTGGTCAACTTAATGAACGTGAATACCCTGAGAAGAAGAGCCGACTAATGGTAGGTGTCACTCCTTTAATTTTTCTGTTAATACGTATAGGTGCAATTATGATATTGCTGTAGTCTTGTCACATGAGTTTTTTCAATCTATATTGTATACCAATGAATTTAACACATTGTTACTTTACTTCTTGACATTTCTGCATTGCAGATTATGTATTTCAATGGGCTTTACAAGCATAAGGTCATTGGGCGGGGCTTATAAAGGTCATTATGACGTCAGGGGGAGGAGTTATAAAAATGGGTGTGGTTTGAAAAAGGGGGAGTGGCTATGTTTCGCCCTGTCACCCCTCCAACTTGAAAAGTCACCAGCCGCCACTGCTAGGCAGATGTCATGGTTGTTAAAGCAACTGCCTTTGAAAAGCAATGTTCAAATCTGACTAGTTCTTTGCTTTATTCTGTTTTTTTTAATAGCGGGTTACACAATAAAAGAGACAAATATGGGATGTTGTAATGCTTTCAAAATATTTTTTCAATTCAGTAAAAATTATTAATGCAAAACTAGGGCCTAACTGAGATTTGAACTCATAACATAAAACATCAAATGTAGTTGCTCTTACCACTGAGCCATTTCTCTAAATAATAGAGAATGAATATAGAAATCAATAAAGCTACAATCAGTGTGACAGTCACAGCGTCAATCATTATTATCTACTAGCCACTTGCACGTCAAAAATGATTGCAAAATGATTTTAAGCTTTGCAATGCTATTGTTGCCACACAATGCAAGGCTCTCCTCCCCTCTAAACTTGCGGGCCTTGCCGAAGGCGCTTATCGCCTTCGGCTCTCATTGAAAGCCTCTCCTTCCTATCACTTGCGGACCTCGCGATGAGCGCCTTTGGCGCTTATTGCGAGCCCCGCCCCTCTACTTTTCGTGCCTCGCGATGAGCGCCTTTGGCGCTCATTGCAGACCTCGGCAAACCCGTAGCAGTTTCATGTTTTTAAGTCTTGCGATTGTTGTCTTTAATAGTGAACAGAGAGCTCATTGGTCTTCCGTTCATCAAACTAGTATACATTAACTGGTATACATTACCCATCTTTGGTTAAACCTTGGGAAGGACCAGGAGCATTAGACTTGTAGGTGAAGGATTGGCCATTCTAATTCCTATTTTACTATTAACACCTAACTCACATCACTAACTGCAATCTATATGGCTGGGCCACTTCTCAGGAGTACTGTACCTGGAGGGTGATCCCTAAAAAGTGTTATGTCTAGAAAGACTACAGTGTTATGAAGACATTCTTTTTAATTGTCATATGGGGAAGAAAACTGTTGTGAAGTCTATGAGGTTCAGATTCACTCTGAACTCTACAGTGCTGTAATTTTAAGGCTTTAAAGTGTTTTTAATATGAATGTTGTTATTGCATTCACGTTGTTATATATTTTGTGTGGTAATGTATAAGAAAGATTCAATCTGGGAAAGAGGGGAGTGCCAGTATATTAAGTTAAATATTCAAAACAGCCTTTAAATAATGAATGCTTATTTTCAATTATTCCTTACTGCTTTCTTTCTTTTTTTTCAAGGTGTGTCCTTGTAAAACAATGAGATTTTGATTAGTTTTAGGGAATACACTGGCATTTTGAGTTGCCACAATTCCACTGAAGCTTTGTCTGGATGTGATGTCTCCTCCCACATGTGGGATCAGTTCACTCTAAACCAAAATGGTTGGTCCCACTGCAGCATAACTACATATAAAAGATGATAAATTAAAGGCTGCATTTTTTTAAATTCCCAGAAATGTATCAAGTGTAGTTTTTTAAACAAGTATATTTTAAATATATGAATACAGTGGTCCTTTAATTTGGAAACCACTAACCTAGTTCCTGACTTGGCAAATAATTACTTGTTGTTATAAAGATAGACAATTGAAAGCCTCATAGATGAATCCATGAGGATTCTGGTTCTCAATATGGGAGTTCTTACACATGGTCGGAGAAAAATCATGAACCTTTAGAGTTAATAGTATAAATGGATGCAAAGCCATGGTTAAAAATGTTGTCTATGAAAAGTATGCCCCTACGGTAAAATTGAAGAGGTTTTCAAAATAACCTATCTAGGGCTACATTCTTATGCAGTTGCAAAATTGATTTGCTAACAACAAATAGCTATAGATTTCAGTGTTTCATGTTGTTTTTATGTGTAGTTTGTTTTACTGCTATTCTGATAGCCTGTTCCATGCACCTGGACTAAACCAGTTTCCATTCATACTATTCTTTGTTCTAAGGGGCTGCTTGTTTTCAGCTCAGGTAACACAGACCAGCCCCAAGTTGAGGGCTGACCCTTCTGTTACATCATCTCTGTCCCCACATACACAGGACTATTCTCATTGGGCTGTGTTAATTCAAGCAGTACAGCTATCCAGCTCATTGGTGCTTGTGCACTCAGGCAGGGAATTCAAACTTGTTCACTCCCCAATTCATGTCAATGTTGACTTTCCCTATGGCTCTTTGTCCTTTTGAAATACCATGGGAGGCCATTAAAGAGTCTCTGTCTGATACACTAATCAAATGGTGTGTGTCTGTTCTTAATCCTAAGGATTAGGGAAAATGCTTAATTATTTAATAACCTAGTAAGAGCCTGTAAAATGTGATTTCCAGAGTTCCTGTGGAATGTTCCTGAGGCATGCTGGGCATTAAGATTAAACATAAAACCTCACCACTCAGGGGTGTCCTGTAAGTTGAAAGCAGGATGTGTTGGGGTGCACGTGGACCTCTCATCCCTGGGTCGTGACACTACTGTATTTTAGAAAAAAAAACTTTAAAGGTATATGGAAGTTCTTAAAAGCTCTGTCTTCCAAGCTATGAACAATGTTTCTATTTGAAAGAGATGTACTAGCCAATCACATATTGTTTCTCAACAGCATTTTTTAAATGGTTCCTTCAATTATGGCAAGTCTTCCATCTCCTGAGGCAGCAAAGCATCCACACATTATCACACTACTATCACATGTTTGACAGCTGATGTGAGGTTCTTACAGTATAATGCTGTCTTGACTTTACACCAGTCATAATGGTAACCATTTTATCTAAAAAGTTCAATTTTTTAACCCTCCTGTCCATAGAACATTTTCCCAAGAAGCCTGGGGGATCATCTAGCTATTCTTGGAAATGTATGTTCTTCTTGGTTACTAGTGGTGTCCCGTCTTGCTACTGAAGACCATGTTTGCCTAGTCTCTTTCTGATTGTGTAGTTAAGAACATTTACCTTAGCCAAGGCACAGAAGCCCACAGTTCTCTGGGTCTTTTTTATGATTCTTTTTGTTTTCCTGGATGATTTTACTCTGCTCTCTAGGAGAAAATTTTGCAGGCCGGCCACTTCTGGGAAGATTTACTATTGTTTCAAGTCTTCTCCAATTGCACTGTATTTCAATCAAATGCCAGAGACTTAGAAATAGTTTTATAACCAATTGCGTTTCCTGGTTATGAGAAAACCATGTTGTCAGACAGTATCATTGTAACTTCCGGACTGCAAGTAAAAATCTGGGTTGGATTAGACCTTTTTGGACTAAATCTATTTAGATTGTGCCTTCAGTAAAATAAGTCATACTGTAATAATAGTAACTGCAATGGCAGGCGCATATACCAGTGCTTTTCACAGGTTTACGAGCATAGCACCCAAACAAGGGAGGAGAAGTCAGTAGCCACAGAGTAGCCAGGTGTTTTGGAATTTTTACAGTACATCCCCTCTGTAAACCCCTGCATCCAGAGGGTCAGCCTTCAAGGAATAGGATCAGTGCAACCTTTGAACCAGTCGAGAATCAAGAATTTTCTTGGCAGGTCCCCATGAATTCTCAGAGGGATCGAACCTCTTGGCTAAAGACTGCAGCTATTGACACCTTATTCTTGAATACAATATGTGATCCATCACATATTCTTTCTAACCATTTATGAGGAAAGATGGTGGCGATGTTTTAGAGAAATTACAATTTGCAAGAGGAGAAAAAAAATAGGATTTAATAAATGTTTTGGGGCTGACCAGCACCCACAGCTGTTTTGAGCTTTGGTATTCCATTGGATAGGAGTACTGGTTCTGGTCAACGAGGTGATGGTTTGGACTAGCTTACAAAAAATATTGTATCAAACACCTGTAGATATTAGTGAAGCTAAGAATCATTGTATTTGCTTAATTGAGGTAGGAACAGGACAATCTACAATGGCTGAACATTTTTGGGCCACTGGTCCATCCATTTGGGGATAAGACAAATCCCAGCAATTCAATGGTGTAGTTTCCAAGCATACATTCCTCTTGGCACAGAGTTTATGCACGGAGATCTGAGATAGAGGACTTGACATACATGTGTCCTGTGTTCCTGGAGATTGTTTAAAAAAATATAATATTTTCTGACTACATGGCAAGGGATAGTTACATAGTTACATAGTAATTGAGGTTGAAAAATAATTTTAGTCCATTAAGTTCAACCTTTTTAGATCTCCTCTGATCTCTGAAAAATGTGGATTACTTGTTAATTGATAATTGATCGAGAGGAAGGAAAACAGAAAAAACCTCACTGAAACTTTAAAATTGTTCCATAAAGGAAAAATAAAATTCATTCCTGACTTCATATACTGGCAATCTGATTCTTGCCTGGATCAATATTCCTTCTCTAGTTATCCAGGATAACCCTGAATGCCCTTTTTATTCAAAAATATATCTTATCTCTTTTTAAAGTTATCTATTGAATCTGCTGTCACTACCTCCTACATCCAATACATCTTGGAAGAGGGAGGTTCTGAAGCAGGAAAAAGGTATACAATAAGCCTGGCCTCTCAGGGTACAGGTATAATGGGAATGTCTTAATTGGCCA